>JAQFYP010000182.1:0-30532 GCA_034694865.1 Bilobella braunerae
AATTAATTGATTGCATTTAAAAAAATAAATACACTGCTCGAAACTGGATACAAATTCTTGAAAAATTGTTCCCGAAATTGTGGCTGGGAATAATTTTTTTCAGAACAATATTATCATTTTTTAAGGTACGAATCGAGCGGAAACCTGCATCATGGTGTCCGGAGCTCACTAACCGACGCTGCTGGACCTTCGCCGAAGAAATTCAGCTCAACGCCAAATTCTCCAGCCTCAAGTTCGAGGCCCAGAGGCGCAAGAACACCGCCCTCGTCACATCGAGCAGCAGTGACTCCGCCAGAACCAAATGCTCCCTGGGAACGACACTACGGTTCCTGGAAGGAGCACTTCCGGGCTAAGAACTGCGGAACCAGTCCCCTTCACTCAGTCAGCTCATCACCCCCGAGTCCCGTCCACTACAGGGTCAGTCGGGCACACAGTCGCGCTGATTCGGTGACCTCACTCATCTCCGTGACCTCTCTTCCTGCTCACTTGACCCCGATGAGGGACTCGCCGCTGCTCAACCGAAGGCCCTCCATCCCCTCCGTTGAAGAATCCCCTGAAAGGCCCCGTCGCAGGCGACAACTGCCACAGCCAAGGTTACAAAATTAAAAAAAAAAGAATACAAGTATACTGTTAGCCAGGTTTTTTCGAAATGCTGGTGAAACGATTCACGGATTTAAGACTGAAGTTAAGTCAAATTTCAGATCTTTAGACTGCTAAAACTGGACAAACAATGATAATGATAAATTACGTAAATAACGATAAACGATTAATTATGTGCTAAATATGATAATGATAAATAAAACTTGCGCAGGTACCCTTCGCCAATTGGTTCTCAGGATTTGAGAACTGGAGAAGAAGAAGATGAGATGCTGGCAGTTGTGTTGGACAACGAACCGCCAACGCCCCCACCAACGATGCAGGCGCATGCGCAATTACCTACAACGAGGGCACAGGCGCAGGCCCGTTGGCCAGTGGTTGCGGCGCAAATGCCGACGGTATCGACAGAGGGCCGCTTACGAGTCCACCAGGAAAAAATCAGTCGAAGCCTAGCGGCCCGAGCCAGCATGGGAATTACACGCTGGGTAATGAAGCGAAGTGGTGCCTTTAGATATTCGATGGAAAATTCATAATTTGGCTTTTCAAAATTTTGGCCGAATGCCATAGGTTGTCGCTGAAAAAAATTGGCTCAAATCCATAATTTGGCCTATAAATTACTGCTCATTCATTCCAGCGTCTTTTCTCCTTTACTCTGAGATTAAAAACCAAGAAAGTATCCAAAGCAATAATACTCAAAATGGTGCGCTAACCATAGAATAGTAACTTATTCATAGTTAACTAATTTAATGACACAAAATTAGCTCAATTACGAAATATAATTACTGTTATGAAACGCTTAATTGAAATAAAATCACAAAATGGAAATGAAACATTATGAGTTTGAGTAGTGCTCAAGAACATATTTTTTGCTGTACATTTATTCCAACGAAATTACAAACGAAAATTAGCTTATTAAAACTGCGTTTAAACGTAACACTTAAAATTTTAAAGTTATGTAAAGTAGACGTCGATTACAAAAAAAAAGTCCATGATACATACTAAAGTAAACAATTTTACATGCTCCTCCAACGGTCATATAGGAATTGGGCCTTTAAACTATTCATGTCAGAGACCCTTTGCCGGATCAACATAAAAGCGGTCCTTTAAAGGCCCCTCAGACTGAAGGACCCCCATTCTTGACCTTGACCTCCCCTTCTTCATCGTCATCTGAAGCTCCGTCCTCATCTTCATCCTCGCTGACATCTTCCTCGTCATCATCATCCGACACGTCAATCGAAATCACGTCCTGAGCCTTTGACGGAGGATTTTTTCTAATTAACGCAATTTTTCGTGCAGCGACCGGGGCTGCATCTTCGTCCGAAAGGGACTCATCATCGTCCCCTTCACTGTCCGACTCATCATCTTCACTGTCATTTGTCACTTTGGCCTTTTTCGCACCTGCGCATGCGTGTCCGCATTAAAAATACAATGTTATTGAAAATATTTTCATTAATATTAAAATTTTTAGTCAAAATTTTGAGTTACAAGCCCTACCTTTGTCCAGTCCGGAAACAGGGATTGTCGCTGACTTCCGGGGAAGGAGAACTGCCCTTCGCGGCGCCATTCCACCGGTTGACTTCCGGGCAGTCAATTTAGTCCGAGCGCGTCCTTTGACAGCAACTACCGGTACGGCTTCATCTGAGTCTGACATTGTGTACTGAAGAGTAGTTGCAAGATGCCTTGAAAATAGCGACTTCCGTTCGATTTCCAACTAATCAGATATTGCACAACTATTATTGATTACTTTGTAAGTATTTACAAGGCGAAATCAACTGCGTTTGGCCTCGGCTTCTATTTTTTGGAAGCTCCCGCAAATTGCACAAGATTTCTTTCTACGAACGGCAAGGCGCAGTTTATAAATCGAAGCGGAACTTGACTTACCTTATTATTTAAGTACTGCCTTCTCCTCCAAATAGTAATTAAATCTATTCGATAATTTTAGGTATTCTTTACGCAAGTTTCGAGTCTCAACTATTTATTGGAATTTTTAATTTTATGTTTGCGAAGGACGCGACAGCAGCAGTAGAAAAAGGCAAAGCTTCAATTTTCAAAGTTCCTTTGTAGCACTCGGCTTGTCGAGGCTGGGTACTGAAATAGGGTTTAGTAATGTTAGCATAGCATAATCGTAGCCAGATCCATATACCGTAAAACCAACGATAAAGGTATTGGGCACGTATTTCCCAAGCAATTTTAAAAGTTAATTTTAAGCTCACTACATGATATCCTCAAACTGATGATACTTCAATAAGTTATAAGTGGATACAAGATACAACAAAAGTTTCTAAAATTACAGATATTTGTATAATGTCTAAACCAATAGTCTACTGAAGTACAATTATTATCTTGAAATAATATTATTGAAAGTTGGATATGTTGAGACAGTATTTGAAGTTCTAAAAATCGGTCTTTTAAAAATAATTCTGTAATAACGCAGTGAGAAATATGGGTTTAATTTTTATTTATCAAACCATCGAAATTAACCATTGGAGTTTTTTTTTAATATTAAATGTTTCAATTAATTTTATACAACCAATAAAATAAGTATTACATTTATTTGAACTTATATTTTCAAATAACAAATTATCGACGCTTATAAAGAAGAGTGCTCTACCAGACCATTCATGGTATCTTTTATATAGAGCAAGAGGGGTGATGTGATGAGGAGAGAAAATGCTGGATTTTAAATCTCATTTATACGTAAATGCAAAAGGAGACGCTGATGTTGGAAAGAAACAGCGATGCAATTTTTCAGAAATTTAAATGCTTTTTTTTAGTTTTATGTGATGGCGAAAAGTTTAGATCGTGTTAAACGTGCTATCAAAATGAGCTCATATAGCTATTTGTCCAATGTACCTCAATAAAAGACTTAAAGACACGCATCTCAGTATCAACTGTGTTAGAATCTGCGGAAGTACGTACCTGAACCGCCTAGTAATTGACAGTGACTAATTCTAGATTTTACCCTGATTAGGAAAAAACCGTTAATTTTCATTGTCCATTTTGAATGAGTCCGGAAGCTGAAAAGCGCTTCAACAACGCTTTCAGTTCAATCAACTCGTACATGGTATTAAATAGCCCCGCAAACTCATGAAAGTATGTTTTCGAAAAGTATTCGCATATTTATTGAAAAAAACTTGCTAAGGAAAAAAAACATGTTTCGGAGTAAAATGTTTTTTACGTTAGCCGCATCAGCTCTACTAACCCTATGTTTTTGTACAGCGGAATCTATCCAATACCACGAAGACACTATCGAAAAGCTCGTAAATTTAAGAATATTTTAATTTTAATTTTTTCCTATTTAAGGAAAATAAAATGTGTAATACAAATTTTAATTTCAGCCACCGTGCAAGAAAATAGACTTGGGGAAGATGTACTGCGATGACAATGGGAAACTTCGTGCAGATGACTTAATGAAGGCTACGCATGAGCGTTGTCCGCCTGATCCCAAAGCCAAGAAAATTAATTGGAGTTCCATTGATTCAGCAAATTGTACACAGATGCTCGACTTGGGAAAACTTTTTGCCGTGAGTTTCAGAAAATAAACATTAATCATTACTAATTAATTTAGAATTAACTTTAGAATTTGGTCGTATATTGGCAAGGTTCAATACCAATGCATGTATCGATTGTACGGAGCGTACAGCGTGGAAGGAGGGCTTAATCCAATGCAGTCAATGCGTTATGCCAACGCAATCGAACCTAGAAGGGCTTCCCGCTTCCTAAAATATCGACTTCGTGACTGCATTGAACGCTACTCCGTCGCTGGATCTGGATTCGGCAGGGAAGTGATCGTTGCCCGAAATTGGACGAAATTCAGCGCCTGCCAAGTATCGGCAGAGCTAAGGGCATGCAACACGAGGCGAAGCTTTAAGAACGACTGTGTGAGTGTTTGGTAAAACAAAATTTTCACTTGTTTTTATTTTATATAGTACTTACTTTTATCCTCAAATTGGAAAATTAATTTATACTGATATTTCTAAAGATCAATAGTAAATTCTAATTAATGCAGCTTGTAGTTGGCACAATAATAAGTACAGACACAAAAACACTGTTTTACTAAGAACCTAAGCTTCCAAATAAAATTTAAGTTTGGTGAGAAAACGAAATAAAGCATTGGAGTAGAAGTATTTGAAAATTAACGTCCGTCCTAGGAGGGGCTTGTTTGGCTAGTTGGCAAAGGGAGGGTAACAAATTCACCGAATACAAAAATTAAAAGAACATAGAGGTAACCAGGTCTATTAAGTCCTCGCCGTGGCAGGAGATGGGAAAATGGCAAATGGAAAATGGTAATGTTTTTTTTTAATTGCGGCTTATTCGAGACAAATAATCTACAAATGAACGTGCACCATATTTAAGGCGAATCCAACGAAATATCATATGTTGAATGTTTTATTTTATTAAGGCTAAGATCCTAGCTAGCAACTAAACGATTAATTAATTGGTCAAATCCATTGGTAACCAACTAAACTCACAGCCTTCAGCATGGGTGTATTTCAATTTTCAACTTGTCTACCGAAATGTGCCTACTAGTTTTGCTGTGCTTCACTTAAAATTAAGTGGTTGGGTTCAAAATTTTTGAGATAAAATAAAATATTAAAATAATAAAATATTTTGATAAAATAGTTTTGATTTGTGAGTGTTGCCCATCGAGTTGAGAAGCGGAATCTCGATTTTTTAATTTGTTTGGAAGCTATAAGAGGAAATGTGTCGAAAAATGTTGATGCTTATTTTTGACGCCTGTTTTCATAGACTTAGAGACAAAATATCCGGAAACGGCTTCTCAATCTTGTGCGTCAAAGTGTCATCTTTCGATCGAATTATTGTGGTGACTTGTAGGTGGTCCACAGCCAAAGTTTTAGGCACATTTCTGGATTCGAAATTTCCCACAAGATAACATTGTCACTTTATCACCATGCAAACGCGCTAACCTCCCCTTAACGACAATTAATTCTTTTTCTATAGATAGATACTTCTAATCTGCATTAATATTTAATGCAGGATTAACTTAACAGACTCGTTAAAAACGTTTACAAATGGTCCTACTCTCTGGCTTCTAAATGAAGCCAAATGCCATTTTCCGGTTTTAGGACTGCCTTGGTGGAGAACACAATTGGAATTTGCGTCTTTTTTCCCGGCGACATTTTGAAATTCAGGATCAGATGCGCTACTGCTGCCTTTCCTTCCATAAGCGCAAAGCGATTTGCAATGCAGGCACGTGGTCCGAGACCAAAGGGCAAGTAAGCATATGGGTGCCTAGTAGCCTTTTCCTTGGCGCTGAATCGCTCGGGATTATATTTCTCTGGATCGGGGTAGAGCTCCGGGTCACGATGAATGGCATATGTCGGAACAATTATGTGCGTTTCCTTCTTGATAACAAGAGAATCGTTCGAAACTTGGTAGTCCTTGTTGCACTTTCGTTCTGAACGAACTGCTGCTGGGTACTTCCGTAAAGTTTCTGAAAAAAGGCATTCTTTAGTAATTTTGAAATTGAAGATATGAATTGTGAGCATCCTTTATATACCCAATTTTTTTTTCTAATTTTCAAAAATTACCAGAAACAACCATGTCCAAGTACTCAAGCTTGTTGATGCTATCGTAGGTCAATTCTTCCTTGTTTCCATTTGTAGCCAATCGGAGCTCATCGTAAAGCTTTTCTTGAATATCTGGCTGAAGCGCTAGTTCGTAGCATGACCACATGAGTAGCGATTCCGTTGTGTCAAATCCAGCCAAGAAGAATATGTTGCATTGTGCAATTAGTATGTCATCAGTTAGTTTTGTCTTGTTGACTTTCTTCATGTCCAATTGAGCATCGATGTCATATTGGTCCATAACGTCTTCGGATGCAGTCGTATTAATTTCATTCGCCTGTTCTTCCTGCGCTTCCAGCATCAATTGCAAAAAATCGTTTCGCTTTTCGCCAAATTCCTTTCGACGACGAATGCTTTCTTTAACGACCGACTCCAAGAAATTCAGCGCCTGGGCATTGAACAAGGCCAACTTCATCTTCTTTGCTAGCCATGGAAATAGGATCATGAGCATGAATTTGAACATCAGCGCTTTTCCGAAATTGTCCTGGAGCATTCGAGCATTGACCGCAAATGCAGAATTTGCGTTTTCAAAATTTTGACTGTCAACTCCGAACGCTGCCGAAGCGATTACGTCCATTGTGTAGCGTCCGCAAACGTCGCGCAACTCAACTTCGGCTCCATTTTCTTTCATTTCGTTTTTCACAAATTTAACCATTTTCTCTCCGCTTTCGTTAAAGACGCCAAACATGCGCTTGATCTTGCTTGTAGTAAATGTAGGGCTCATCGTGGCCCTTAAGTCCTTCCATTCTTGATTGACCATGTTGAAGAGCATACTCTCGAACTTTTCATCCGAGAACTCGATACCGCGTCGATTGATGAAGTGATCAAAATCTTTGACTAGAATGTTACGGACCAATTCCAAGTCTAGGATGTATAGCATCGGATGCCGAAAAAGTGTTGTTCCGCCATATTTGAGGCCTTTTTCTTTTTTGAAGGCTTCGTACAATTTTGCATCATTCTCATGAAACGGAATTCGGAACGTGAAGCGATCATAGATGCTGAAGAGCTTTGAAGCACTTACTTGAAACACATTAAGCTCCTTCCAGTAGCCCTGATTTCCATCTACGAACTTCAATAATAGCCAAAGTAGCAAAACTATAGCCAAAAGAGTGACCGCGATCGACAAAAGCATTTTGAAAAATGCTTTCAATGATTTAGTTTTTGTTTCGCTAGTATATCGCTCTGTCAGTGCTCACAATGCTTCTGGTCCTACTTGATGAAGATCAAGCTCTTTTTGACAAGTATTCATAATTTGCAGAGGTTATCCACTTGTGGAGGATACTCGAGAATGACGCATTTTCAAGTGCTTTAATTACATCAGGCGAAAAGTGTTTGTTCCAGAATAGTATACAATTTAAGTGAAGTGACCTTCAGCTTCTGGACAAACAAAAAATGCTGGGAATTTTCAATTATTGTTGTTCGCATAAAAAAGACACCTATTGATCTTCAGAGCTCTCTAGCAAATCAAAATCACGAGTCAATTAATACCATTTTTAAATACAAAGCGTGGATCCCGCGTGTCACTGTCAAGGTTCATCAAAATGAAGTGCATCCCAATTCCCAAATTGATGTCAATGCCATTGACACCATGATTGACGCCATGAGAAAATGCATCTCTTGAAAACTCTGCTTTATTATTAAGTGCTCTGTGATCGATTCAAGTGATCTTGAAAAACAATTAATTTAATCTTATCTCGGCATTCGCTAGAACTAAAAAAATTGTTAAGTTGAAATTAAGTGGAGACGCATGAATAACTCCCTCACTTTATCTAAGCACTTTTTTTTTATTAAGCTGGGAAAATCATTAAATAAAATATAAGTTATAAAGACAAAACTGGTTCTCGAGATTACGGTCAAATGGTGTAATTTTATAACGTCTAATAAATTTTGTAGTCCCTTAAGTCTCATTGATTATTATGTTTCATTAACAGTATATACAATGAAATATGAGTCATATACCAGAGGAAAACAAAAGAACACCAAAAGATGAAGCAAGGTTAAGGCAAAGTTACGTTAAACATTATGTATGATGTATGCAAAACGAAAAAAAAAAGAATTGTTGGCACGAGGCAAAGGATGGTTGATCCTTAAGTGTTTTCATGATAAATTCTCGTAAATGCTCTAAATTATATAGAATATAAGTCAATGATTGTTCAAAAACATTTTTGAAGTATTTGTAAAGGGTTTCGGTTCCTTTCATATTTGCCTCAAGCTATCTGTACCCAGAACCAAAAAAACACTTAAGTAGTTTTTTTTTTAATTTAAATTTAAATTAAACTAGTTTTAAGTCAAACATGAACACTACGTGGGCGTGAAACATTGATTTACTTTCCTGATTTTGACCGTTTTATTTTACTGTTATACCTCTTGGCAGCAGTCAAATCCAGTTTCTTTGAAATTACTTCTTAACGTTCCGCGGGGCGCGTCATTCCGCACCTCCATTATCAAAGGTTATGGATCTCAGTAGGTGCTGACGCACTTTAGATTTGTTATTTTGCTAATGATTGTGTAAGTGGGTCCAAAAATATGAAGAATTGGTTAATTTCCTGGATATGATTTGCAACAATTCAACAGTGTACGGACGCTTCTTTCATTTACGGACTTGGATGTTTAATTCCTGGAGCACATGCGCCTCCGAAATGGTCAAGGCGAAGTGATGCCATTTAGCAGGAAGTCATTAGGTCATTCGCGTCATTCGGCCACTGACATTATTAGTACTGTTGCGAAGCTATTGGATGACGATAGCGGACGTTGCCACGGTTTGAGTCAGGACCGTACCATAAAACTTGAAACATGCATCTCTGATCCCAAAAACCAGGGATATGCCTACCTGGAATTATGACAATTACTAGTACTTCATTGTTCTAGATCTAGTTTATCTTTTGATTTGAAAATCTATAATGCTATTGCAGATTCAATATTTTAGGTGCGTTTTTCAATATTTCAAACAGGACCGGAACTGCAAAAACAAAAGCTTTTGGACAACAGTATCAATTGTTCAATCAACTAGTTGTTTGAAAGGAAAATAGCAGTCGTGTACAGTTTGCCAACCTATTCACGTAAACGCTAACGACCGAATTGAAAAGTACAGATAATTCCCAAAAAATATTCCAGATATAACGCAAAATTAAGAACTTTCTCAAATACTCTAGATTTTTGAACTAGAAGAGCTTCTATTGGTCAAGAAGGGACTTTTTTGTTACACCTTGGCTACACACTTTGTTATGCGTCTTTGTTGTTCTGGAACACGGACGCTGAATAGAGACTTCGCTACTTTCCGCAGAAATAAAGGGCTTGTTTACAAAAAGGTCAATTTTAATAACAAAGAAAATCATCAACAAATGAATAAAATGTTAATTAAATCATATATTAATAAAATTGCGAAATTTTAACAAACCGTATTTATAAAAGTTAAAGAGAATATTCCTAATTCCTAGCTTCAAGATGAAGCCAAATACCATTTTCCGGCTTTAGAGCTCCTTTCGGCGAGAAAACCATTGGAATTGTGGTCTTTTTTCCAGGCGACATTTTGAAATTCAACGTCAGATGGGCGACGGCTGCCTTTCCTTCCATAAGAGCAAAGCGATTGGCAATGCAGGCACGTGGACCGAGACCAAAGGGCAAGTAAGCGTACGGATGTCGAGTAGCCTTTTCCTTGGCGCTGAATCGCTCCGGGTCGTATTTTTCGGGATCGGGGTACAGCTCTGGGTCACGATGAATTGCATAAGTTGGAACAACTATATGCGTATCCTTCATGATGACGAAAGAATCATTCGGAATTTGATAGTCTTTATTGCACTTTCGCTCCGAACGAAGGGCTGCAGGGTACTTACGCAAAGTTTCTGTTACAAAACGAAATTCCAGGAATTAAAAAAAAACAATGTAAAAAAACAGTCACTGTTCAGCTTCAGCACCCTTCAATAAGCAAAAGTATTTTAGTTTAAAAAATTACCAGAAACGACCATGTCCAAGTACTCAAGCTTATTGATGCTGTCGTAGGTCAACTCTTCCTTGTTTCCGTTTGTAGCTAATCGGAGTTCATCGTAAAGCTTTTCTTGAATATCTGGCTGAAGCGCTAGTTCGTAGCATGACCAAATGAGCAGCGATTCCGTTGTGTCAAATCCAGCCAAAAAGAATATGTTGCATTGAGCAATTAGTATGTCATCAGTTAGTTTCGTCTTGTTGACTTTCTTCATGTCCAATTGAGCATCAATGTCATATTGATCCATAACGTCTTCGGATGCAGTCGTATTGATTTCATTAGCCTGTTCTTCCTGCGCTTCCAGCATCAATTGCAAAAAGTCGTTTCGCTTTTCGCCAAATTCCTTTCGACGTCGAATGCTTTCCTTAACGACCGACTCCAAGAAATCCAGCGCCTGTGCATTGAATAATGCCAATTTCATCTTCTTTGCCAGCCATGGAAATAAGATCATGAGCATGAATTTGAACATCAGCGCTTTCCCGAAATTGTCTTGAAGCATTCGAGCATTGACTGCAAATGAAGAATTTGCGTTTTCGAAATTTTGACTGTCAACTCCGAACGCTGCCGAAGCGATTACGTCCATTGTGTAGCGTCCGCAAACGTCGCGCAACTCAACTTCGGCTCCATTTTGTTTCATTTCGTTTTTCACAAATTTGACCATTTTCTCCCCGCTTTCGTTAAATACGCCAAACATGCGCTTGATTTTGCTTGTCGTAAAGGTAGGGCTCATCGTGGCTCTTAAGTCCTTCCATTCTTGATTAACCATGTTGAAAAGCATGCTTTCGAATTTCGGATCCGAGAACTCGATACCGCGCCGATTAATAAAGTGATCAAAATCTTTTACTAAAATGTTACGGACCAATTCCAAGTCTAGGATATATAGCATCGGATGTCGAAACAGCGTTGTTCCGCCATATTTGACGCCCTCCTTCTTAAAGGCTTCGTACAACCTCCAGTCGTTGTCGTGAAAGGGGATTCGAAACGTGAAGCGATCATAGACGCTGAAGATCTTTCCAGCACTTACTTGAAAAACATTACGCTTCGTCCAATAGTCTTGATTTCCATCTACGAATTTCAAAATTAGCCAAAGTAGCAACACTATTGCCACAAGGGAGACTGCAATTGAGACGAGCATTTTCTAAAATGCTTGAAATAATTTTAATATGCTTCAAAGTTTGCGTCGGTGTGACTTTGTCAGTGGTCACAGACCTTCTGGTCCTACCTGATGAAGATCAAGTTGTTTTTGACAATTTATAATTCCATATATCATCTCTCAAAAGGGCATCCACTTGTGGAGCCTGTGCTTGAATGACGTATTTTGAAGTGCTTAATTATATCAGTTCAACAGTGTGTTATTATGAGATTTGAGAGCGGTACACGTTTTAAAGCGAAATGACCTTCAGCGCCTGGATACCACAAAAAACGTTGAAAATTCATAGCGAATCGTCAATTGAGCGAAAAAAAAAAACAGAACTGCTGACCTTCAGAAGATTCTCTGAAGAAAACAAAATCAAGCTTCATTGAACAGAATTTAGTTGAGCTCAAGAGTCCATTAAAACATAAGTTGTTAATACAGGGATTTGATCTACTCATTTACTATTTTTTTTTGATAAATATAAATGTTATAAATTCATAAATGCTTAATGGTAACTGCCTTAATGTGTCAAAATTCAGTGCATCCCAAATTGCTGCGTCAATGACATTGACACTACACTATGTTAGCAATAATTCGGAAAATGCATCTCCAACACGTGTAGAAACGCTCTGCTTACCTTAATTATGTGTTCAGTGATAGCTTGCTCAAGCGATCTCAACAAATCAATTAATTTGATCTTTAACGAATAGCTTTCGCTGAAACTGAAAAGTTTGCAATCTTTTAAGGCAGGGGGTAACGCTCGAGCGCCTCCCTAACATTATCCCTTGCATTTGACCAATTAACCTGGGTTGAATCATTTAGAATAAAATTATATAAGAACAAAACTGGTTCTTGAGAGGCGTAGAAATTACAAGAGCGTGTCGATGACTAATTTTCACTGCCTTCATTATTTACAAAATGGCAATCTTTGCCAAAGATTTTAAGCCCAAGTCGAGACAAGCGAAAAACCTGATCTTAAAAATCAAAACAACGTTTTTCCTGACCCTGATTTTCCATAAAGTGTTTTCTTTAAAAAGAAAAATTCAATACAAGATTAAATATAATTGAGCATTCTTGGCAAATATTTTTTTTTGGCATAAAGGACCATTTTACAATAAAACAAACAAATGTAATAAATTATTGCCAAAGAATGCTCCAAATGAAGAAACTGCAAAACATTTCATGTACCGGATATTGATTAACTAAGGGTTAATAACGCGTAGCATTTAAACAGAGTTGAATGAGAAAAATGGGTGTATAATTAGATTCGTGCAGCTTTTTAATTACCGGTTGCAAAGTGACACTTAAATGGAAACGGTGTCACTTTAAAGTCTCACTTAAATTTTGTAATCGTTTTTCATCCAATAGCTTAGGTTTAGTTAACAGCTTAATAAAAAAAAATTGACCTAGGTCTTCCCACATTAGGGAAAACAAAAGAACACGCAGAGATGAAGAGACCAGGGCAAAGTTACGTCAAAGGTTTTAAAGTCAAAACGTTATGCGTCCAAAACCAAAGGAAACGTTCTCGTAAAAGCATGAGGAAAAGGGTGGCTGAACGTCGTAGAGCCTTAAGTACTTTGGCGATAAATTCTGGTAATTACTCTAAATTATATCAAGTTTCAGTCCATGTTAAGTCAAGCATTTGTAAAGTACTTGTTAAGGGTTTTGGTTGTTCCTTTCCTAATTTCCTAGTACAAGCTGTTTGTGTACTACCAAGAAAATCGAAAAAATAAAGGGTTTTCAGATTTTTTTTTTAGAAAAACTAGTTTGAAAACAAATATGGACCTAAGTTAAGGAGAGATTCAAGGCAAAATTGATCCTGATACTGGCCATGCTTATTTTACTGTTATACCTCTTGGCTCTGGGCAGCAGTCAAATCCAGTTTTAGAAATCACTTCTTAATGTTCAGCGGGCGTCATTCCGAAAGTCGAAATCAAAGGTTATGGATCTCATCAGTGGTGCGCCGACGCATTTTAGATTTTACGTTCTTCTCCTAGCGGTGACGCAAGTTGATCCAAAAATATTTAGTAGTGGTAAATTTACTGGATACGAGGCGCAACGATTCGACAGCGGAGGATTTGAGTACACTTCATTCATTTATGGACCAGGATGTAGATCCTTGGAGCGCATGCGCTACCCAACTAGTCATGGAGACGTGGTGGCCATTGTCCAGGAAGCCATAGGGAGAGGTGTCACGGTGAAGGCCATGGGGGCGCGTCACTCGGCAACAGATATTATTTGTACGGACGGGATTCCGGTGGACATGCACGGTCTGCATGAGATGCTATTGGATGACGCTACGCACGTTGTCACCGTTGGGGCTGGGGCAACCGTAGGCGAACTGTCAGAATTCCTAGCTCAACATGGACGCGGACTTCCAATTATTCCTGCTTTTCAAAATATAACCGGTATGACGCGTGACTTTTTCTAAATTTTGCATGTTGAAAATGTAAAGCATAAAAAAATGCTGCGTAATTATCGCCATTTTTAATACTACAAAAATTTTGTTACTTGTTTGGATTTTTTTGCAACTTTTTTTTAATTGAAAACAAATTGAAAGCCAAACTTTTTGGATAAAATTCTAAGCGAATGTGACTTTTAGAATCACTTGGATCATTATCCAAATAATCGCAAGCTTAAAATTGCAATTGTTGTGTGTATTGACGTTCTAAAAAAAAAGTTCTAAAATTGTTTTTAACAGTGGGCGGAGCAATTGGCACTGGAGCCCATGGAAGTTCCATCCGCTACACGGCGTCCCTCTCCGACCAAACTGCGGAAGTGTTAATCGTAGACGGTTTGGCCAACATTCGCCCTATCCGATCAGAGGCGGACTTGATGTCATTTCGGGTCCATCTTGGCCTCCTCGGTATCATTCTCCAGGTCAAGTTCCGAACGATTCCACTCTTCAAATTCAGGGCTCATAACTACGTCATGGAGGACAGCGTCCTCAGGGAGAAGGCAATAGGCATGGCCAGCGCTACTGACGAAATCCTCTATCACTGGTATCCATCCTTCCAGAAAGTTGTTGTGGCCAACTGGACGCGCGTCGATGACATGAGTGTCCCAGGGAATGCGCATACAAACGCTCTCATCCCGCCGACGTCAGCGTCATTCAACTTCTTTGGAAAGAGGGCCCTTGAAGTGGCCCAGTCCCTCAAGTCCCTCCCTTTCATGAACTTACTGCAGTATATCAGCTTCCTTGCCCTCTTCAAAACGATGCCGGACGTACAGCCGATCTATACCGAGGATCAGCTAACAGTCAAGAATCCAGCGATTGGCTACTACCATCGCATGTCCTCAGTCAGTTGTCAAGATGAAGGCTGGGTCCAGTGCCCCTGGTCTCACGGGAAAGAGGGCGCCAGGGCCCTGGACAATGAAATGGCCATTCAAATCCAGGACCTTCCGAGATTTGTCAAAAGGGTCAAGGACATCCTGGAACGTTCTCCAGCAGTATTTCCTTTTGAAGGGATCCTCATTCGCTTTTCCGGCTCTTCCACGAGTTACATGTCCCTCAGTAGGGGTCGGAATACTTGCCACATTGAATTTTACCCACTGAACAGGGACCGGCGCTATGAGGATCCAATGCTGGGCCTTGCGGCCTACCAAGCCATTATGCAGTCGCTGCTGAACGAATTTTCTGGAAGGTCTCATTGGGGCAAATCTGGAGCCTATTACCACGCGACTGCGCAGCTGAAACGAAAAGTGGATCCAGAGGCGTTACAAGCATTTAGCCACGCAATGAAAACGTTTGATCCCAATGGTATCTTTTTGAATGATTTCGGTAGAAGGCTGCTCGGGAAGAGCGAAAAAATGAATTGGGACCCTAGGGTCAAGCACTGTGCCCTTCTCGACCACTGCCTTTGCGCTAAGGACCAAGACTGTGCCAGGGAGCAGAAGTGCTCCCGAATTGAAGGGTACCCTGACTATCCTGTGTGCCTGCCCAAGGGACCCGCAAAACGTAACAAACCGCTCTTCAATTACTCTTGGTACACTCTGTACCCGAAAGTTACCCATCAGTTATGAATGAAAATGTTGAAACCCGAAATCAGTCAACCAAACGCTAGTTCGTAGCTTCGATTCAATACTGTTACTGTTTGTCGATTTAAGCAATATCATAATTGTCAGAATAGAATTTGAAAATATAATCTTCGAAAAGTCCAAATGTTACAATTATTGTAGATAAGCATACCTAATTGTTTTTAACATGAAGCTATTCTAAAACTGCAACAAGGGAATTGCTAATTGTACTTTTCACTAACTATAAAATGCCTTTGACTAATTAATAGTAATGTTCCAAAACAGCTTGAGAAAGGCTTTACAGTCTAGGAAGTCTACCGTATTTTTGCAACAAACCCAATCTCCCTTGGAGTCCTTTTTAATTCGAAAGGCTTCGCGAAAGTGCTTCAGAACGAATGCCTGTTTCAAGAGAGACCACTCCGTTGACTGCTGTGACTTACTCAGCGATTCCAATTCACGCTTTCCCAGCGTCTTCCCCAGAACTTTGGCTCCAAAGGGAAATACGTCCCACTTGAATTTCTTGGTCACCGTTTCAACAGCGTAGCGGATGCTAATAGGAACATAAGCCAAGTCTCCCATAAAGGTTTCCGAGTATTCGGCTCGTGCTTTCCGGCGAACGAGCTTCTTAGCCTTAATCTTTTTACGTTGTTCTCGTTGGGCCCTTCGCTCCTCAACTGTCTTGAGCACAATCATAGGTTTGTTCCAGTGCTTTCCTTGCTTCCTGAATCGTTTACGCTCTTCTTCCTCTTCGAGTTCAGAAGCACCGTATTCTTCGGATTCTGCGACAACTGAACCCTCAGTATCAGGACTTGAAGGAGAATCAGTTTCATTTGAGAGCACAGAGTCTGAGCTGCTGCTACTTTGAGCAGAGGAGTTGAGTCTATCAGGATCAAATTCTACATCAGATTCGGATTCAGAGTTTAGACGTGGACGGACGGTTTCCGCTCCGATCATTAATTTCCGCGGGTCTTCTACAACCAACGGTTTGTTAGCCCTAATTCGTTTATAAGCTTTCCATTCTCGCGTTTCACGGAGCCCAGGAGGTGACATTCGATCCAGCCTAACTTGACATGGTTTGAGAGCAATAGGATCCACACGGTCTGATTGCTTTGGCTTTGACACAGAAGGCTCGTCATCGTCGGATGTAACTATAAGCTGCTTTCGTTTTGCTCGAATAGGGCTACCATCAGAGTCAGAACTCGATTCCTTCCTGTTCCTATGCACTGTATGATTATGATTAGAGACTGGATTGCTGACATTATTTTGTCCATTTGACTGACTTCGCGTTGAACATGATGGCTCAGGTTGAATATCTATAACCTGAGGTACCGTCTCCGGATTAGTACCTGGTACATCTGGTGCAGATGATTCCGCTTCTTTAACACGCTTACGCTTACGATTCCGCTTTTCGGGAGATGGAACTCTGATCGGAATAACTTCTTCATCGGAATCCGGAATCACAATTTCTTCAACTGCTAAAGGGACTGGCGGAGGCGTAGGAAGGATTTCAATGTAACTCTCATTAGGGGAAGCATGAGGACTTATCGTGGGAGGCGGTTGGACAACCTCATTATCTTGGAAGGTAGTAGGCTCGGGCTCGATGCCATTTGACGCTTGTGTTTCGGAAGTAACAATTGTTTCCGAAATATCATGTCTCCCCGGACCCGGTGGATTTTTAAGTGACCTACCTGTTTCTTTAGTTTTGTGATCAACATTTTTCGATAACCTGTAATGTACAACGAAGTCAAATAATGTAACGTCGGTAAAAAAAACTAATTAAATATGAAAAGAAACTAACAATAAGGCCTCCGCTTTGGTCATTTTGACGAACGGCATGAGCTCCTTTGGTTTTATCCCGTTGATAACAGATTCGGGATTTAGCGCATCAAATCTCGTTTGACAACACGTCCAATTCTCGTTAATCTTCTTGATTTTTAGAGCACTTCGGAAATGTTTCTTTAAAAATCGAAACTTAGTTGTTCTAATTACTTTCTGTCGTTTCTTGTTTGACGCGGCTGGATTCACGTGTCGGGCAGAGAATGCTAGTAGAAACTTGGTTGTGAAATTATCAATAGCATATGTGATTGGTACAGCGTTGTAATTGGAAGGTGTTGCATCCTTGGCAGAGATACTCTTTTCCTTGTTCTAAAGAAAAAAGCAAGAAGTTACGAAGACAGTAATAAATTAAAATGCTACATTCTCAAGTATAAAATTGTATAACCTTTTTGTTCTTTTTCGTTCCATTTGTTGCCTTCTTTGCACCTGGAAGCTCACACATTCCGTCTAAATCCGGATCACCTTCCAGTACCCTAAGAGTATACGAATTCGTATCAATTATCCAATAAATTCCTAAATAAAATTCAAAATCAAATCAATCAAATGAAATCGAAATGACTTACATCCGAACTTGGGTTTTTGATGCCTTGATAAAAGGTAACAATTCGTCTCGATGAACTTTTCTAAGAAGCAACACCATTCGAAACGGTGCGAAATTAAATCGATTCTTGCAACAAGTCCATTCCCCAACTCCTCTGAGTTTAATTTCATTCGAAAAATGCTTTTGGAGGAACTCAAATTTGCACTTTTCCACATGGGCCTTCTTTGTTCTTCGCGTACCTTCTGGCATAAACTGGCTGCAGAAAA
The DNA here is from genome assembly GCA_034694865.1 of Bilobella braunerae. Taxonomy (NCBI): domain Eukaryota; kingdom Metazoa; phylum Arthropoda; class Collembola; order Poduromorpha; family Neanuridae; genus Bilobella; species Bilobella braunerae. Next base: position 17,963 of record JAQFYP010000182.1, read on the forward strand.
TGTATCTAACCTTCAGTGTGAAATTGGAAATTGCATATTGAATTGGAACCGGAATGTAGGGGCGCGCTGCAATTTTCTTCTCGAACAGAAGTAATTTTTTGCGGGCAAGTTTCTCTTTCTTCGTTTGTTTGGCAACTGGTGGTGGTGATACTACGTCCATGTCGGTTCGTTTTCATCAAATGCTCAGCAGCAAGGTCCTCCGAATCGGGTGCTCGTCTGGATTTATACCAAATTAGTTTCCGTCACGTCGACACCGTGTCCGGTAACTCGTGCTTGGTTTCCTTGTTTTGATTCCACTGCAACAACATGAATTTATTCAGCCTGTGAAACAAAACATCAACTATTTTAGTTACATGAGCAAGAATTAACATGAATCGTATTTTATGATTTGACATTTCCCGACTTACCCAAAACGTTAACCCTATTAGCAGAGGCAATTGAAAATAATTAACTTAATGAAATACCTTCAATTAAAATAACTGCAAATTTGAATTAAAAGTTAAATGTTAAGCATTTTGAGCAAAAATCGAGTAAATCACATGTTTATCGCATGTGTATTTATTTCATTTAAGATTTCAAGCATTTTTCCCGCGACAGCTTTCAAATCACCGGAAACTTATTTTTGACTCATTTTTCTTTCAAAGTTTGTGGAAAATCCCGGGAAAATTTTTCGGCAAATTAAATTTCGAGTAAATTCTGAATTTGAAATTTGGTTGTCAATTAATTTCATTTGATTTCATTCACATTTATTTAATAAGCTTCAAGCTAAACTCTTTCAAATTTTCAAGTAGTAAAGGTCAAGTGATCAAGGTCAATTACCCTTATAAGTGTAATTTTCGTGGATAATGGCTTCGGACTCGGAGGCTGTTAAACAAGTTCCAGACGATGAAATTCATCAACAGTCAGATGAATTGACAATTAAGCAACAGGAAGGCATCGAGAAGGAGGTAATGTCCCGTACGATATGTCATGAGAAGGAATATCAGTCAGTTATGATATTATGTAACGTGATTTATGTCGTTCGTTAGATTTGTGAAAACATTCCACTCGTTGGAAGGAAAGTGGATGTACTGGAGACGCTGCTACCGGAGTATGCTCAAGATCTAGTTTATCAAAAGAAGGTCCGTGAATTGAATGATACGTATATTCATCTACGACGAATGAGGCCCGATGGTGCGTAAACTTAAAGGAGCATTACGTTCTTTTTGTTTTAATAATTTTATTGGAGTTGGCAGTGTTGATCTGTTGGTGATTGTAGGGAATTGTTTTTTCCGTGCATTTTCTTACTCAATTCTGGAACAACTCATTGGTAAGCCGGAGGAAGGAAAGCAACTACGCTCAAAAGTTGAAAAGAGTCGTGAGAAATTAACACAAGCAGGATTTACGCAGTTTACCGTTGATGATTTCTATGATCAACTAATTGAGGTAAGGATAACTATTAGCAATAACCCTTTGCAAATTAGGATTGTGTTCGCAAATCGAGTAAAGGTGGTTGTGACTAAAAACTAAATTTCATTTTTCGCACAGGTCACTTCTTGATTTTAAAATCAGTTATATTGTATTTTAGATGGTAGACAAAGTGTTGGGAGGTCTAGATTCGGAAGGATTAGAACGCGAGTTTGAAAATGTACAATTGGCAGAGTATTTAGTCGTATATCTCCGAATCCTAACTTCTGCCGAACTAAAAAATAATGCTGACTTCTATGAACATTTCATTGAAGGAACTACACTAGAAGAAGTAAGTGTGATAACTTACTTACATAAGTCAAACTCAAGAATTTTCATTTTACTTTTGTATTCGTTGTCATTTTCTAGTTTTGCCAACTTGAAGTAGAGGTATGAAAACTAACTATATATAAATAAATAAAAATATAGAATTTGACCTTTGACGCGCTAATAATTTTTATGACATATGTTTTCGTGTAGCCAATGTCAAAGGAAAGCGACCACCTCCAAATTGTAGCTATTACGACGGCCTTGGATTTACCTGTTCGTGTCATCTACATGGACCGGGGGATTGGGTATGTTCGGCACAGATTATTAGGAAAAGAAATTCCAAAGTCAAGAACAATATACATTTCTCAGGGCAACCCACGACTTTCCAGACGTACCCGGAAAAATTCCGCCAATTCACATGCTGTATCGGCCAGGTCACTACGACCTTCTCTATCCAAGGGAGACCTAAAACCCGCCCTTTAGCGACCCTTACTACTAAAAAGTAATATTATAACCCATATTAAGTTTAAATATTTAAATATTCAAACCTAGCTATCAAGCTGCTAACTTGTCACTTAAATTTTGAACCATCATGGTCACTGATCCATAAACCAATAATTGATAATAATCCCTTTAATTTATTACCATCCTTTTCCATGTACTAAGAACTCATAACAATAATCATAATTTAAATCAAAGTGAATAATTAAATTCTCCTTGTCAACCAGCTCTCACTTTAAAACTCAACGTCAAATCAATTGTTGAATGACAACTGAATTCGGGCAACATTTTCCGACTGCGACTAATAAGCGCTTCCATTTCAGAAGTTACGCTCAGTATACTAAAATAATACAAAATTTTATGTTGAGCGTTCAGCATCACTTGGTTTAATTGGTCAATACTTTTAAATGCGATGCCAAAGTACCAAAGTTTCGTAACTTTCAATCCTAGCGGTCAACGATTGGATTAGTTTATGACAGTTTAGTTTTGACCATTACTCTTCCACAAGTCTCTTAGGATTAGGAATGGAACAAACGTTTATAAAGAAAGCTTCAGATATTTTGGGCAGGATTGTCATCACGAGTCGTAATAAATCGATGACATGTCACCCTCAAGCCAAATTTCCGCAGCAAAAAGTTGAAGTTGACGTACAAAGTGTCACTGGAATCTTGGATCTACCTGAACGGGTATCTAAATATCTAATCAAAACAATCTTGTAATTTAACTTAATATTACATTTTTTTTTCGTATTTAGTTGAGAGTGAAAATCTTAAGTTACCTGTCTTACGACGAGAGGGCTGCAGCCCAACATGTCTGCCGCCTATTCCGAAACGAGATCCGCATGCGCGTGGGACTCCAATCCCGAGTGACGGATGCTACAGTGCAGGGCCTCATTTTTATGCGGGATGTCATCGTTGACACGATCACCGTGGGACAGTACTGTCAATTAGTTAATTACGTTTGCACTGCGTCAATTCTAATTTTTTTTAGATACATTGAACCCATGCTCACTCCTCTCCAAATCATCGTATGTAACTCCAAAAGTTCATCCTATTAGAGAGCTAAGACGTTTTTTTTTTTCTAAACATTTGTTATTGCTTTCGTGTTCTCAGGGTCATCCTGACAAGGTCAAGCATCTGATTTTTGAAGAACCAATTTCACTGGTTTATTTGGATGCATTCCTCTCGCGTTGTGTACGGCTCGAGAGCATTGTCATTGCGGCTGCGCCGCTTGAATCTCTCATTCCACCTCCAGGTTCCAGTAAAGTATAAATTGCCCAAAATCGCTGTAGAATCTTACTTAAAATTGCACTATCGTCAATTTAATTTCAGGTATTACGTTTACCTAGACATACCTTTTATTTTCTAGAAGTCAAGCAATCCGCTGCCTTGGAAAGCATTCGACCTTGGGAGGTCATCTGCAAGGCTCCCATTGAGCTGAGCTCTTTAAGAACGCTGAGCCTTATTTTACCCGGAAGGAAATCAGTCTTCTTCTTTCAAAAACTGTTGACAGTGATCGATTGCCCGAATCTTGAGAGTCTGTCACTTCGAGTCGGAAGTGAAGATGACAAGGTCAACAGCCGAGTGATCCATACTAGAATCCTCCACTTCCTCAAAAAGTACAAGTACCTTACGGACCTGCTCATTTCAACGGTTCCAGCCCCCACTGAATTCAACGTTCCAGATTCGGTCAACTTGGTTGGATTTCCTATTGGATGTGAAATTTTGGGTTTGGCCAATCAGCTCAAGCTCAAATCAATTGTCCTAACGGAGCCTGCTCGAATTTATCAAATTTGGGCCATCTTCCTCTCGGCCCAATATCGCCTTCAAAACTTACAGGTAATTGAGAAATGTTAACCTCACGCGATTGATTTTTAAAAAAATGTGCTTCTAGGTCATGCAACGCTTACCGTTGAAGTCCCTAACAACCATTATTGAAAATAACGTTAAAACGCTGAGGAAAGTAAGGCTCTTTCGAATATAAGGCTCTAAGCTGCTTTCGAAAGATTCTTTAGTATAAAAAAAAACTAGATTGGAATCCATGTTTCGCTCCGCCAAAAAGACGGAAGTCACATTCCAATTAATTGCGAAGTTTTTCGAGATTGCGTTCTATTGGAAGAGCTCATGATTGACTTCACCTCGAGTACGCCTACTGCCCAAGGCGATACCGGAAGTATGTATTGCAATACATACCAATAAAACCAGTAAAGACATTGTAAAATAGTCCAAAGTGTAATTTTGCCCAATCAGATTCCAGCATCCCCAATGTTATACTTCTCCGAGAGTTGCCAAAGTCCCTGCGCGTCCTCTCTCTGCGAGACTGCGCCTTCCTAACATTGGACCTTCTTCAGTTGAGAGCCGATCATAGGAATCTCCAGTCCCTTGGTCTTGTGTGCATGAAGGGTCTTCTTCCAGGATTTGGCGTTAACTACCTTGCCCTTCTGCATTTACTTCGTTATCCAGCCTTGAACGAACTCCTCGTAAAGGAAATACGAACCAATGAGCGAGACAAGCAGGCAATGCGTAAGCTCATGAAAGTGCTGGATTCGGAGCTCAAGTTGAGTCGAACAGGAATCTATATCCCGCACAGAAATAAAGACAAGTGTCGCTGGATCATTGGGCCAAACGGTTCTTGTCTCTTCCGTTTTGCTGCTACTTGGGGAGTGTCAGAGTCATGACATCATCATACTGAATTACCACTTATCAACCGTCCTACCTAAAACTTTCCGAAATTCCAAAGTAATAAAAAGTTTATTAAGAGTTCGTACTTAAATTACTTGTAAGTTACAACGAAGTTAGTTGCTTTACGCAATATGAGACCAATCGGGAACTAGACTTTCATCGTGTCACTTTCGCAACACTTAATAAATTAAAATAAAAAGTTGGAGTAAGTTATTTGACTCCTGTTGGAGTTTGGGCATGCATGCAAGTCACCAACGTCAACTCCCATTGAAATTCTATAACTGTGTACATGTCAAATCCATTTCATGTCCACAAGAAACTTTTGAATCCTTATCCAGTCACCCTGCGCAACTGTAACGGGACACTCGCGATGTGGTGAGTGGAGGAACGCCGTTTTATAAGCGATGTAATCCCAGGGCTCCAGATTGAGATTTTGGCATAGCTAGTCAACCAAAGTCATCAAACTCAAAATTGCGTTATTTTTCGAAAGAGTGATCTTGATCACTCTTACCTGTACTTCGAGTTGGGTAAGTAGCCAAACGGAGGGTTTGTTCTCTATATCAGCAGTAAATTGGCCGTCCAAATCCCTTTGTCCGTCTCCCTTTAGCTGGGAGAAGGGGTCCAGGCTTTTGCTGCTTTCCGTGGGTGGTCGTAATGTAGGCTGACCGAATGGCGATGCCACGGAGCTTGAGTTGGTAGCGTCGCATGAGAACGGCTGGACTGTGGGACTTCTGACGGCAGAGAAGGGGTCGTCGTCTGCGGCGTCGTTTTGCCTAAAATTTGTTTTAGAATAAAAGTTCCATGCTCAAAAATACAAATTATTAAAGAAAAGGCAAGGTCTTAAATATCCTTACAGTAGCTGCTTCATCTCTGAGAACTGGAGGCTCCTCATCATCGTCGTTCGATTCTCCTATTTTCTTAAAGGACAAAAAAGTCCCGATATTAAACAACTTTGCTTGAAAGCTCGAGCGATCGACGCAGTGCATTCTACTCTACTCTATTTCGATTTCGTATTCGTACCTCTTCAGCTATTGGAGTAGTAAGGCCACCAACTTTTAGACTTTTGCGGGCTCTGAATTTTTCATATTCACCTAAGAAATTGTATAATCGTACGATGACTGAAGGGGAATGGTTTTATGGGTAAAGACATTATCAATATTGAAAGTGAGTGGAATACCGGCGTCTTGGATCCTCGTAACTCCATTTCTTCTATATTTGTACAACTCCTGGAGGCGGAAGCGTAGTTCTTTCTCTTTCACCAAGTTACGAATAAAATGATGATGTTCCAAAGAAGTGTGAAACTGGGCAAAAGGCTTGAACTTCTCTAGCATTTCTCTAGAAATGACATTTCTCATTTAGTGATTTAGTAACAATTTCATTTTTGGGTTATTCTATATTTTCGGAAGATGTAATAAGATTTGTTACTGACTTCTCATAAGCCTGGAATCTCTTTCCAGTGTTGGGACGATCTTTCTTGAAAAACTGAGCTACAAGTTGATAATCCCGTATCACCCGCTTCCGACGAACACGCTCCCGAAGTCGGCGACTGTACATGTCAACCAACGCCAATTTAAGGGCTATTTAGAAACAGAATTAACTTAATTTTTTTGCTTAGCCTAAATCAAAGCAACTTATACAACTAAGTACAATAGTAACTAACCAACTTCTGCTTCTTCATCCTCTGCATTGAACACAAGCTGAGACACCAGTTTCTCGGCGTCATTGTCATACTCCTAAAAATTAATGAAGATTAATCATATAAATATGAATCATTGTAAAAAGTCACATCTCAAAAACGTTAGGAAATATTATACTATACTTTTTCATAGTCATCACGTTTCGGCATATATCCAAGTTGCGAAACCTAAAATAATAATTTAGTTTTAGTAATTTTACTTCAAAGCACTTCACAGGATTTTTAAACTTCAATTACAAACCTCATCAGAACCAATTTCTAGTTCAGGCAGTTTCCGCGTGAGGGATGGTGATAAGGGTCCAAAGTCTGGAATAGTCTTGTCAATTGGTCGCTGGATTTTATTACTTTTACTTACATCTGCCCAAGTTCTCCCCAAATTTCCATCAACAAAGCGCTTCACATATTCCGCCTTGGATTCTGAAACAAACCTAATCGTTATCCACCCTTTTCCAACCAAATGACTTTTAAGAATAACGTTTTCTTAATGAATAATTACCCTGGGGGGACTTGGAGTCAATGAATTTACTGATGTCGTACCAGTTTCCAAAGCCATACTGTTCTATTGAATCTAGTAACCTAATATGCTCTTTGGCAGTCCAATTTGACCTGTTGCTCGTGCCGGAAGTGGAAATTGGAAAAAGGTTGATACCTCCTGACGACTCCTTAAAATTTTACAATCATTTAATTGCAATTATAATTTTCGAAATCATAACTAATTCAGATTCATAGCATTTACAAATTTACATCTATTAGACTTACAAAAAACTGGTACTCATGATCAGACTTATGCGTCGTACCCGAAGAGAGAATGATTTCAGCCCCAAGTCCAAAGCACTAGGCATGATTAGAAAGAACGCAATTAAATTGAAGATTTATGACTAATTTTACGGGAATCAATTGATGCTTACCTCGGTGCAGAGTCGCAGTTTGTTTGGACACACTGAGCACTCTACCCCCAGCCCAACTATGTCTTGTTGACATGAAGCACAGGGAGACTGACGGAAGTGTTCGTTTGCCGCGGGTGCGAACATAGCTCCGTCCAGCACCCTCCCCTGTCAACCGTCTTCTGACAGGTGAGCACTTATCCAGGTGCTCAACTAATTAGAGATCCACTCTCAATTAACTAAATGATACGGAGAAAGGGGATGATGATTAATTAACAGGAGAAAAAAAGAAAGGTGTTTAGAGAAATCTGAATTTCATTCGATTCAGCTCCATTGTTTTTGATTGGTTATTTTGAAAAGGGGAGTTTGTTCTCCTCATCCACAAATTCATAAATTCCCGCTTTACAACGTCATGATTTATGTGCGTCTCTTCACTATTCACATCAAGCTCCAATTTTTCTAATACTTTCACTTTTAAAACTTTAGTTTAATATATTTTTTAACTAATTTTTTTTTTAAATACATTATATGTTTTTTTTATTTTTGTCTAAGATACCACCTATTACGTGGAGCATGTAAGAACAGTATGATTTTATTTCAAAAGTATTATAAGTATTATAAGGTTGTTGTTCAAAAAATATTTGACACATTTCAGTTTAATTTTAACCAGATTTTAAGGTTTTCTTTTAATTTTCGCTTATGGCAATTTAATTTTAGATTTTAAGGTTCTCTTTTAATTTTGAATTTTGACAATTTAGTTTTTTGATTTTAATGTTTTCTGTTAATTTATACAGATTTCAATTTAATTTTGATAAGATTTTAAGGATTTCGAATTTTTCGAATTTTAATTTGTTTTTTCGTTACAGCATTATAGCCAATGCAATTCTTATTTGGAAAAAATCATTTGACATTGGACAGACGAAGAACATTTTAATTTTTTTTTATTACTAAAATTTGTGGTCAAAAATACTCTTTTTCTAGACACTAGTAGATTTGTAATGATTTGGTATGGTTTCTAGGGTAGAATATCACTTATGGCACATTCCCATGTCACAGTTGAGCAATCGGATAATTTAATTAAATAGTCATTGACTAAGAAGGTGGGTCAGACCCACCACTTTTGATTTGGATGAAAGGGTGGTGGTGGCTGAGATTGAACTAATTGAATACTATTTGTACTTCCTGGAGGTGGGGGCGGTGGTGGGGCAGTATTATAATCAAACGATGAAAATGATGGTAAATATAGGGCTGAATTGTCTAATCCATTCTTTCCTTGTGTAACTACTACGTTTGGTGGGCCGTCCATGTCTTTGTCTCGATTCAAACTTTTATTTCTACTTCGCCCTGGTCTTGAAGATTTAGATTCCTTGTCACTAGTTCTAAAATATTATTTAAAAAATTAATTATTTAATTAATTATTTGCATTTAGTATTTGCAAAAATTTGCACTTAGTTAAAGCAAATTGTTGAATATGTGTTCCCGTTTAGTTCTCATAGTTTACCTCTTAGTTTTGTAACGATGATTTTGAAACCATATTTTAACTTGAGTAGGTGTTAGATCAATTAGATTTGCTAAGTGCTCTCGTTCGGGTGCTGAGAGGTATTTTTGATGCTTAAATTTTCGTTCTAATTCGTAGGTTTGTGCTTTGCTAAAAAGGATTCGACGTTTCCGTTTCTTTCCCTTTCGTTCTGGATCCGGTTCTTCGTCACTTCCGCCCGAATAGCAAGTGGTCGCCTGAGAATCTTGACGCTCAAGCGTCATTCTTCGCGTCATGTCTCCCTCACCTGCAAGATTTAACTTTAAGTTAATTTTTTTAATTATCAAATTTAAAAAAAAAGTCAAGTTAGTATTTCTAAAAAAAAAAAGAAGTTTTTTTTATTTTAATTTATGTTAGTTTCTTTATAATATTAGATGCAATTATCTCGAATTACCGTTGTGCTGCATAGCTGCACTGATATACTCATCCCGTACTATTACAGACGCTCGATCTTCCCGTGTCAAAGGTCGATGGCTCATCTGGTGATGAAGAGCGGCCATTTGAGAATCGCTTGTGCTTGAATCTGCAGCGACAATATGAATTGGGCGCCTATACTCGCCTTCGCTGAAAGTACAGAAAGGTGCTAATTCGTTTTTTTCTTCATAATTTTGTGAATTGCAAATCTCATTAAGCGTTGTAGATAGGTCTCATAACATTACAAATTTTACTAAAATAAAATTCATAGTATTTATAATTGATTTGCGTTTATTTATTTTATTGCATTTTTTCATTCTTCGTATTATTACTATTTACTTTTTCATTTGACTCATGATCTTATACCTCTGAGGAGGGGAATCGGAAGAGTCGGAATTGTGCCTTTCAAGTTCCTTTTGCATAATATGACCATTATTGTGATGCGGATGAGGTAGGGCTTGATCGGGATGGACCAAATCTGCATAGTTAAGAAGTTAGTTAATTAGTTGACAATTAGGTTGAAGTTGCCATTACATTGATTCATGCTATTACATATTCCTTCATTTAGATAATAGTGCTAGTGCACTTGATAATTAAAAATTATAATCTAAACTCTGCCCTGTCAAATCTCATCATTTGAATCTAATTCTAATCTAAATAATTTTTGTTTCTGATATATGTCAGTTTCAAAATTATCTTGGACTTGGTGATTAGAAGGCGTGGTACTGTTGGAGTGCCTTTTTTTGAAGACTTGACATTAAAAGTTACTTTTTCGGTAGCTTGCACTAAAAGCATGATGTTACTTAATTCCATTTAATTAAATTCATAATAATTTAATTTGATGAATTTTAATTAATTCAAGTCGTTTTGCATACCTGATGAAGTGGGGGAGTGGTCTCCGAGATGCGTAGGCTGGATAACGCTCCAGTTGGGGTAGTAGGGGTCAGGGTAGTCCGAGGGGGGCAGGGCATAGGTCAAGTGACCATGGTGGGTATAGAGACCGGGAGTGAAGTGGCCCAAGCGATCCCGAGGGACGTCGCTGCTGCTAGGGAGATCCAAAAGGTCACGGACGCTGAATCCATTTGACCTCAACTGACCCGGCGGTTGATAGGAACCTCGTAAATCGCCTGGAAGCCTGGAAATATATTTCATTTCTCATTATTATTGCCTAGTTTTTGTTCTTCGTATTTTGATTTTTTTTTTAAATTTTGATCCGTTTTTGATCGTTTTCATTGGTCTAAATTGTCCAAGGTGCAATGGCGTTGCTATCAAGAACCTTTGCAAAGGCGTCACTGCTACAATTTATTTTACTAGTAACCTTGAATTGTGTAAATAATCTTATCTGGGCAGAAGAACATTACGATGCATGAAACCACGGGAGTCAGCAGAATGCGAACAAATTACAGGTGTGAAAATTGATGCGACTAAAGGTGAGGCCTCATCATCATAAATGATAAGTGAAAGTGATAAATGCTGCCTTAGCGAAATCTTTCTGCCAGGTATATTATATGCTTAAAGATTACATTAAACTGGCGTCGTCGAAGCGCAAGTAAAATATTTGAACAAGACACAAAAAATAATAAGCGCAAATCATGAAAAATATTCGAAGAAGCGCAGTGCTGATTAATTTATGTATTTTAGACAGCCTAAAACCCTACCAGCCTTATCCATTCCTTTAGCAAGAAAATTTTTGCTCAGCATGGAATAATATGTAGGTGTAGCGTGTTTTGAAAGTGGATTAAATATTTTGAAAAAAATTATCAAATATATTTATTTTTTTAAAAAAAATTATTTTTAATTTTCAAAATTTTGAAAAATAAAATTATAGCACGCGATACTCTTGAAAATTGATTTCAAGAGTTATACGAGAGCTTTGACAAGGACTAACATACTTTGTAAAGGGCCTTTCTATTAAATTCCAATTTTCAAGTGACTTGTTGAAGTGAGGTACGCGGTCAAGAGAGTGCCATTGTCCCTGCTATTATTAATTGTATTTCAAGTATCGCTAATTTGTTTTGATTATGTTTCCAAGATTTAGAATTGAGGAGTGTCTCCTTAATTATCAATGATTTACAAGATCTCGGCCAAAACAGTTTTAATTTGAAATCCGAGTCAAGTGCAACACACTATTTCAAGTCAATTTTGTCCATTTGGATATACGATTATTTAAGCGCTTATCAAAGCGTTTCGCGACGACATTTGCCTGTGCTACTGATTTAAAATCGATAGCATGGCATGGCTACATTCGATTAGATCTTATTGTTCAAATCTATATAACAGATAATTCCATCAAAAAATAAAATTTTGTTTCACAATTTCCCTGGACCCTGATACAATTGTGTAACGGTTTCGCCAATTTTAGTACTAATCTGAAATTCCCTTCATGGTTTACTTTTTGAAGGATTTAGAACATTAAAAGAAAAAATTCAAATACAGCTAAACGTTGAAAACGTTTTATAAGGGTATAAATCAATTCAAGTTTTAAATTGAAATTAGTTTCCACGCCTAGGGCGCTTCAAGTTGGGAAATAGCTTGCTGCTTGTGAAAGGTTTGAAAATAGACTTTTGAAAAAAAAGTTCAGAGAGTAAAACAGAAGTCGTGGAAGGTGTATAAGTCGAATGCTAAAGGCGTTATATAGGAAAAAAAAACAGTTACGCGTTACCTTGCGTAAGGGGGTGACCCTTCCCCGTCGTAGTTGGCGGGGTCAAGGAGCGTTGCCCAGGGAGATGCGTAGGTGGGCTCTTCGGGCGGAGCGTAGACCCCAAGCGGCGGCTGCGGTGCGTAGGCCCAGTCGTCGTTGTACACGGTGACCATTCTGCGGCAGCGGCCTCTTTCGGTCAAATTCCAACGGTGCAGCGCAAGAGATCAGAGCACACTGGGGTCGACCTCAGGTGTTTCAGACCGAAAAAGTCAATTAGACAAGGTGATAGTGTCAAGTTATCACACATAGCGCTACAAGGGTTTTGGAGCTTTATCTGGAACACGATAAAACGAACAAAAGCGTCGTCGTCGCTTCACATCGCTTCAACTTAGCTACCTTCCATGAAGCCAAAGGTATTAAAGTGGTCAAAAGCACATGGCCAGATTGCGGAGAACCCTTGAGTCCCTCCAAATTACTTGCAATTTATTTCCGATTTATTA
>JAQFYP010000183.1:0-30522 GCA_034694865.1 Bilobella braunerae
TATAATACTTCTTACCGGGGGATTTTAGGGAAATTGGAAATTGGTCACAGCAGGTACCACCGAGGGACTTAGGAGGAATAGGGAATTATTCCCGGAGGTTAAAACTAGGAGGATGCAGAGATACCAATTGTGTTCATTTGAAGCGTGAAAATAAATCAATCCAACACTACTTTTATTATGGAAGAGATACTTTTGTAGTAGATACTAGAACCCAAACAACTCAACTTGACTCGCCGCAGCAAGAAGGACTGCCAATAGTATGAATACCATGATAAAATAAATGTAAATAAATTAGTAGTCTAGACCTGCCCCGTCAACATGAAAAAATGATTCAATCCGTGAATCAGACCTTGAATCGAAATAAATTTTCACCAGACTTATTTATTCTTTTTTATTGAATGGATATTCAACTGATTCTTTCGTTACTATATTAGTTTGATGCTGCGAACTTTGAGAAACCTTTGTGAGTGGTCTGATCAAGCCTATGAAAGGCTCTGTGTGCTACTTTTGAACTACTTTGCTACTTTGTGGTTGGAAACGCTAACGTTGGAAACTTCCCCTAAGCTTCCCGTAAGCCCCTAGGCTACGTCCTAATACTTAGCATACACCTTAATTTTTGTATATTAATTAATTTTTAATATTTTAATATTAACTCATCATTACTTACTGCCGGGACCAAAAGTACGAAAAATAGTGTTTTCAAACGCACTCCTTTTGTGGAGATTATTTGAAGAAGATTTGTGACGTGGATCCCAACTTGATTAAAATTTGTTACAAAAAACCCATATTCATATGTGTTCATTGAATGGAATTTTTATAGTTATCTCATATTTTTCTTTCAAAACTTTGCAACAATTGCAAAATCCTAATCTTCGATATTCAAAGGGTGAAATTGCACTTTACTAATAAGTGTAAACGCGTGAAATGAGCCGAGTTCACAGAAACATAGTTTCAAAAATGCAGTGAACTTGGCAATTCAGCAAAGTTTTTTTTTTCAAAATAAAAACACTGCAAAACAGAACATTTTTGCAAAAATCTGAAGATGCGAAAGAAAATATTTAGTAATTAGCCATTTAGCACTTTAACAGTTTGATGCTAGGGACTTTAAGGAAACATTGTAAGCAATCTTATCAATGGTTTGCTTATGAAAGGCTCTGCGAGCATGTTTTGAAATTGCTGTTCCTATTTTCTTCACAAGAAACTCAAAATCTCTGAACTTTGTAACTTTAACTGATGAATAAATGGAAAGTTTGTTGTATTTAAATAAAATGGTCAGTTATATCAGCTATCCAAGACGCAGAAGATAGTCATACGTTTATCAGTTGCATACTCATTTGTAAAGGATGCCCTGCAGCCTTCGCCCAAATCAAACCATATTTAATTAATTTTTAGCCTTAGAAGATATTTCCCTTTCCATCATTAATTGTAATTTGAGTGAAAAATTGTATTCTGAACATTAGAGTTAAAGCGCCTAGGTTTGCCTAGACAATTGGTTCGCAATTGATAATACTGGTTCGAATAAGCGCATTTATAATATATGTAGAGAGAGGCGCTTAGAGCAGTAATTATCAAAACGATGAAAACCACTCGCTTCATTTTCTTACTGCTCCCTTTAAAAAGGCAAACTGCTACAACTACAAGTAGATTTACTAACTAATGGCAACTTTTTTTTAAAAACAATTCTAAAATTTTTGTACGATTTGATTATTGGTACAAAATATTTTAATCTAAATCTAGTGCCGTAACTAAAGTGTAGAAGAGATAAACATAAACGGTTGGTATCGAAGGTTGCGATCAGTTCGAATGCAGAATTTGTTTAGGGCTAATTGCGAATGTCATTTTTTGATTGTTATTATCATTTTGGTAGCCATAGATTAGCTCCTGATTTAATTTCGAAGACAATTCATAAGTTCAACAACACTCTAACATACATTGTTCTTACGAAGTTCATCAAATGTTCATTAGAACCTTGGCGTACTATGAATCGGTAGGGATTGAACGTCCCGTCTAAGAAAAACATAGAACGTTTTCAATAAACACTTTGCGATAGTTCTTAGAGAATAGAAGAAGAGTGACAATTATTGCAACTAAATTAAAAATAATAAGACGCTGCAAATGTAAATATATTTTTGAAATTTTGCGCGGATTTAAGTTCTGGACATGAGACAGGAAACAGGAAGTTTGAGTTAGTAGTCTAACAAAAATAAAAGTGTACAATCTTGGTCATGTAGCCCGTTGCACATTTATTATAGTAGCACTACATTGCACATTATGGTATGCTATACGTTATGCTATGATATGTATTGATTGCTCTGTGCAAATTTTAGCTATTAGACTATGGCTAAAATGCGTAGATATTTTGTACAATGTATTTAGGTTAATATCTAGTCATACTTATTGTTATTTATTGTCATTATATATATATATACTATTATATTCATTAGTTATATATTTGAACCGAGAAGATATACTTATTACTTGTTGTATATCCTGTGTGTGTATAAATGTAGCAAACAATAATAAATTGAATCATTGCAGTACATTTTAAACAAATCAGCAATTTAAAAGACATGATTTGCTTTTATGTGAGAGCTGAGAACTTTGCAATGTTATTTCATTCCAGGCTTTGTATGTACATGGTTTGATGAAAGCGCAGCAGCAGCCACCTGAATTTAATGCAATACTTTTTTGTTCGGTACGAAGTGATGCTGTCGCAGCGGTCACCGGAAGTTTGTTAGTAGTACACGTTTGCAGTACGTTGTTTTTCGAAGTATAATTCAAGTACAAAAATGATTTAGTACGTAGAAGTTGTAACTTCTTTTTGTGTAGAAACTTAAGCTTTTTTGTTGTGCGTAGTGTTGTTGGTAGTATTTTTCTTTGATTAATATTCGATGAAACTTACAATAATTATTTGGAAAACAGTAAATACAGTTAATGGAAAAGTGGTTTAAAAAAGTGAAAGATAGAATTGCTATTGGTCTAATTATGGGAGAGGAAAAAGAGATGTTGACAGGAGCAACTCCCAACTCGAACTGACAAGAGTGTACAAGAGTAAAACACACATTTTACACCAGTAAAATCTAAACTTTACAAAAATAGTCAATTAGAAACCGTTCAGTCTACGATATTTAACCACTCAAATTTTTGAAACATTTAAAAAGAGCAGAATTGTGCGATGGAAGGCCTTACATGAGATCAACTTAACCTGTGAGTGTCTATCTTCCATTAATTGTATATTATATAGAGCCGTGTAAGCTAATATTTGATTTAGAAAACGGTGCTACTTACACACCTTTGATGCAAGCATGGTTTATTCGGCACAATTCCAAATTCGGTTGATCCGTGGTAAAGGGTACTAGCAAGCTGTAGTTGTCAAATATAATTGACGGTTCGAAACGGGCAGCTGATGAAGCAGCATGAAGGGCAACGACAGCAAAGAGAAAGAAGTGAGTTGCCATTTTCTGCAAATTATCTGATATTGGCTACAATTGTACTAATTGTATATATTACTTTAGTTTGATCTTGAGTGAACTAGCAATTTGCACGTAAACTGAAGTGCTAACACGTTTTTTATCGATCAATCATACTTCAAATTAGCTTTGTTGTTGGCGCTCGAATGCTTTGAATGAATTGATGAATGTATATTTTAATCAGCAAGTTCTAAGTGAGCTAAGTAGTTGGTACTGCGTCGTTAAACTAACCATAATTTAAAGTTGTCCAGAAAAACTAATTCTGAAAATACTTTGGTATTAAGTTGTTATTACATTTTTGAAACGTTAATACTGCGGTACTTGCTTGTATTACAATAATAGTTCACTATTCTCTAATTTTTTCAATTCCGTAACAATATTTACAAAAAAAAGTCTACAGTATGGAGCCATTATGGAGCAAAAGCCAGAAATGATTTATTACGTGAACTTTGCCATTTGAACACATGCTGAACTTAAAAAAAAATCAATCAGTATCTAAAAACGTTATACACTTGCCAAAAATTTTTTAGTTTCAATAATTCAGAATCGTTTAAATAATTTACGGAAGTGTGTTTTTAGTTTACAAGCGGGTTATTTACCTAACACACAGATCTTCGTACTTGGCAACTTGTCTTAATAATGTTACAAATAATAATTATGCAAACATTTTAATTCCCTGCATACCAGCTAAATTGCGGCACTTGACAATAAAACATGAACCACGTGGCTAGAAATTGTCTGAATGAATACCAACTTTGGTCCTTGGTTACTTGACACTTGATAATGTACTTTGAACTTGGAATTTGACTTTTGAGGCTAATCACTAGTACAATATCAAATTGGCGTGGTAGAACCAACTTTGCTAAGTTTGTAAAAAAAAATATGTTACTTAAAATCGAATCATAAGTACTGCTTTAATTCTAAAGCTAGATTTATAATAAAATGATTCATATTTACTGCCTCAAGTTACTGGAAATTGATTAAATTTATCATAGTGTAATTTATATGTTAAAATCAAAGCGCAATTTCTTAAAATATTACAAAATACGTCTTCCGACAAAGTGGATACTTTTATTTGAAATAATAATTTTAATTATTATTTCAATATTAATTACACAAAAATTACAAGCATTATAATCTTATTATGAATATTATTAAAGTGGACCTTCTAGCAGCACAAATTAAAACACAATGCGGAAATCTTATTATGTTGATTAATGTGTTGTTGTTTATAAATTATAAAATTGTTTATATAAAGTGTTCATTAGTTCATTCATTCTTGTTTTATCCACCATGTGTTAAAATGAACATAAAATAATATTTACAGGTTGGTCTCATCTAAAAAAAAAGTTACAAAAACAAAATAAATATAAAATTTAACATTCACTAAAAGACTAAGACGCTCTTTATAAGCAGGTATAATTTGTGCATTATTTTATATGAAAAAGGCGCTATTTCATAAAATTATCACAACTCGCATTTGGCGACAAAGTGGACGTTTTTATTCAAACAATTAATTTCATTTATTATTCCAATACGAATTATAGAAAAACTAGTAAATAAACTCGTCCGATAGGACGGGAGATAAAGAATGATTATAATTGTCATTTACGGAGGAAGGAGGAACTGTAGACAATCTTCCTCATTGACGGCTGAATTCATACTGAATGAGCAAAAACAAACTTTTGAGAGTTGCACTGCACATGCGCATTCCCGTCCACATGCATGGTTGTGTGGCCGGTTTTGCAATAGAGCAATTACATTCCAACTGTATGGCATTTGGAATGACATATTGTGAATAATGATTTGGGTTTTGCCATGTTTCACCATTTGTCAGTGCAAGGCAATTGCTATGCATAAACACAAAGTGATTTCTTTTTACATTGGCAAATGGCAAAAAGCTTCCTTCAAATTAGCATATTCCGATTTTACATAATGTAATTACAAAACAGAGTCATAAAATTGTCAGAAAACGCACTTTTGTCTGTCTGCTATAGAAGATTTTAAAGTACCCAAAATGCAATTTTCCTAACCTATCTCGGGTGAAATAATTAATTATGAAACCAAAACAAACTATTAGAGGCCCGGAACCCATTTCATGACATACCGTTTTTACCGTAAATATCATATTGGAGTTCCGGCATGTATATACTGACATAGCAATTTTACCGTAAATATCATATTAGAGCCCCGGCAACTATTTAATCACATGAAAAAATTTTCCGCAAATTTCACATTATAGATCCGGCACCGATTCCATAACATGCCACTTTCACTGTAACTCTCATACTGGAGGCTTGGCACCCATTTAATGGCATACCATTTTTTACCGTAGATCTCATATTAGAGGCCCAGCAACTATATAATGATTTTTTTTTAATCAGCTTCGGACTAGTTGTTCTCAATTGACCTCAAATTGTTTCTTTGAATAACAGTGTTCAGTTACTAATGCAAAAATGACGTAGTGAAGTCCTTTCAGCACACTTTTATTTACCAAATTTTCCCATTTCTTAAGAATCTATTTGTTTTGAAAAGTAGGTTGCTGAAAGCGATTGCTATTTTACAACAAAGTAGTTCCAGTGCGCAGCGGCGCGCTTTTATGAAGAATATTGTTTTAGTGAGCCATCTAGCACAAATTAAAAACTCAAAATAAAAATCTTAATCAGATATAAAAACCGTCAGTATTTTACGATTCATAGTACACATACAAATTACTTTTCAGTGTATTTCAATGTTTACGCTCTTATTTTGATATGCTACACGTTAATTATTATTAATATATAACACGTTATAAGTCAAAGCGTGATTAACAAGTGGTATCAATAAATGCTGTTGAGTAAGTATTTTATTATGATGTGAAAATTGCTTCATTGTGTTGTTGCAATGCAAGTTTTGGGCCACTAAGGTCCTTATTCAATCTGCTGTGTGAACAAGACAGCTCGATTTGAATCAGGAAAACTGCGGTGATTTATACATTCCAAACAATTCTTGGAATCGTATTTAAATTTTACGTATTCAATTCACTTCTAAAGGACCATTTCAATTTTGTTAGCCTGAACTTTAAATTTTTCAATTTAACTGTTTCCTTTTTAATGTAATGCCGTTTTAAATAGAAAATATAGGACTAGAAGCTTCAAGTGTACACATGTCCTTGGGCGAATTTAATTGACTAGATTTGAATACATTGAAAAAAAATTGAGCGTAGTGAAAAATTAAATTATAAATAAATCGACCTTTCTTCCGTTCCAAATGCATTGCGAGAGGGTACTTTTGTTTATTCAAAATAACTTCGAAAAGGTGTTCTTCTAAATTACCTTTTGTTTTAAATCCAAAACTTTTATGAAATAGAACTGTTGCCTTCGAAATAATTTAGACGCTAGGTTGATTCAAGTGACTGGACCTGGAGCTTTACTTGATTTGTAACTTGGAAGAACGCTGCAAGCAATATCGCTTCGTTTCTAAAAAAAACAGCGAAGGTATTTTGAATATAACATTTTAATATTTGAAATAGAATGTAGAGGAGCTTGCGTCTTATTAAGTTTTTTTTAAAGTAAAGATCAGCAAAATGGTAGGTCAGAGGTCAACCAGCGCAAAATCTGACCGGCCTCACGAGTGTGTCAAGTGTCACAAGACAGTCACAACGAAAAGGTATCTCAAGAGTCACTTGTTGACCCATTCTGACCTCAGACCCTACAAATGCAAAGAACGTCCGAAGGCCTTCAAAACCAAATCGACTTTAAATGGACATGCAGCAATGCACAGTGGTCAGAGACCCTTCCAGTGCCCCCATTGTCCAAAGGACTTTCTTCGAAAGTATAAACTTATGGCTCACATGCGAGGTCACACGGGTCAAGGGCTCTTTGAGTGTCCCGAGTGTTCATCCAAGTTTAAGTTAAAGGAAGAAATTAAAGCACATGGGATTACGCACAGCAAAGTAAGCAGATTCATGTGCGTCCTGTGCAATTACGCTGCGACGTGCCAGACCGCCTAGGGTCGGCATCTCTTCACGCATACAAATGAAAAGCCCTTGGAATGCGCAATATGTCAGAAGCGATTTGTGAGCGATTATACTCTTAAGGCCCATTTGAGGACTCATACGAATGAGCGACCCTTTAAATGCTCACTTTGCAATTACGCCGTCAACGAACAAGGCGGCCTCGACTATCACCTCAGAAAACACACGGATTAATGTCCTTATGCATGCACGTGCCAGATGCAAGATGTTCAAACACGGAAGTACATTGACGTACCACCTGCGAACGCACACCCAGGAGAGGCCCTTCATGTACTCATTGTGCCCAATGTCCTTCTTAAAACTTTTAGCCTTAAAGAAACACAAAAGCGTCCATGCAGAGACTAACAATTCGAAATACCAATGCGGAGAGTGTGGAGGCGTATTCAAACAAAAAAGAAATCTGACTGTGCATGCGCGTCTTCATTCGGAAGGGGGACCAATTCCGTGTCAAGTTTGTCACATGACTTTTACACATAAGTCCGCTTTAAATCGCCATGTTTTGAGCCATTAGAAGTAGAACCATTTTCACTGGACGTAGTTTCACAAATGTAGCGGACGTGTAGAAGGAGCAGCAAATTGCGCATGAGGAATGCTATGCAACGATATGAAATTTCATGATCAGCTTTTCAAATATATATATGACTATGACTATAAGATAAGGCTTTTTAAACATGTTTAAAGCGTTTGAAACATTTTCTCTTTTTTGCTACTCGTAATCTTTGTATAATTGACATCAGTAATTCAAATTAATTGTAGTTAACCGCGGCATCTAGTGGCGGTTTTTCCAACCATATTTCTGTCGCTAAACTGTTAGCTATACTGTTGAAACAAAACGTTAAGCTAACTCCTGTGAACATCTCATTTAACCTCCTAACACACTATTTCTAAATCTTGTTTTGATTTCCATTGGATATCTGATCAATTTAAACTAATCTAGGAAATCCTAATCTTTGCGGGGTTTAAACCCCCCAAAAATCGGATTCACCGTTTTCCAGCCATCTCGTTTTTTTTTCTCATTTTCAAAACCACCATTTGCAGAATTCTCGTTGTGGAGAATTCGTACACGTATGAAATATGATTTCGTTTTGTACAGTTTCGAAATTGTTTATGATGATTATGTTTATACTATTCAGAATGTAACTAGCCTAACATGTTTGCAGAAAATTGTTTTTGATTATGAATTTACTTTTTAAACAAAATTATGACAATTATAGGACGTTTTCCCCAAATTTGTTGCACTTGCTAAATTGCGTTTAAAGTAGATAATAAGCTGATTGTTCAGGTTAATAAGCACAAATCAAGTAAATCTCATTTTATTTGTGCTAAATTTTGTTGTTGAACTTTTTTTAAATTGAAAAGGGTAGAATGAATTGAGTGCATATTGCCGTGAGGTAAGTTTGGAATAACTTGCAAATTGCAAACACTGCTTTCGCTCTCTTCTACAAAATTCAAAATTCAAATTAGATTTCTAGTCTCTTTGCATTTTATTTAAGTCCTGATCTTTCATTCCTCAGACTCGCTTATACTAGAGGCTCAACTCATAGAGAAGGGGGACTTTATGAGGATTCACTGGTTTTTGTATTGTCAGCAGATTGTTGCCCCCGGCACACCTCTACCTGACCAATACCAGTGAATGACAACGGAGTTTCACAGAGCCAAGCGTGTTCTTAAAAGTGGTCATGCAAGTAGCGAGCCTCGAACCCTCGCCGCATGGGAGAACAAACAAGCAACAGGCCACTTGGCCACTACCCCACAGAATAATTTTGATTTAAAATAAGTTGTCAAGAAATTTTTGCGTCCTTAAAATACAAGTTTGAAATTTCATTCAAATCCATTTTTGTCTTGCTCTAAATCAATGCTAAAACTTCACAAATTGTACACTAGCCTTTTGTCTAAAGCTATGAAACATGATAAATTCAACCACTGGGCAATCTTGTCACAGTACGGGCTTTTTGGCAATCGATGTTCCAAATTGGCATCATTTCCTTCAGACTCACAGCATCAAAAAAAAAACAAATTATAAAATGCAAACTTAAGTTTTACAGTCGAGATTTGCAAACTTTTGGTTTTAGCAATTACTGAAATTGCTTCTGCTGACATTCTGCCTCCTGCGCTTGGCTCAGTGGCGGAACTTCTTTTGTTTATTAAAAAAAATCTGCATAAGAAGAACCAATCAAGGTCATCCAAAAAATCGAAGGACTAGAAGTAAAAGTGATCCTGTCCCAGGGCGGGCTTGTTTGGCTTGTTGTATTATACGAGAAACTAAATTATATGCAGCAAAATACTTATCCTAAGTTGCAGTTGATTTGACTCGTGCTCGGTTTTTTTTTGGTCAACTTTTAATTGTTTTTTGTTTCTGGACTGTTTCACTATACTTTGCTTGATTGCTTGAGAACAAAAGACGCAAATTCAATTCTTAAGCAGCTTCCAACGAGTTTACAAAATTTCCATCGATCACATAACCCATTACTATTATAATAAAAGCCACTTTGTGAGACTTCCGTGGTCAGGCTCAGGTTTTTATAACACAAACTCGGGTGATTTTCAAACATAGGCTCAGTGGCTAATGGGTAGCGACACAAAGCTAAATCTGAAGCAGCACAGGGTAGTTTCCTGCCATCAGCATCATCTTTTTTTTTACACTTTCTTCTTACAATTTTCTTTGAGCTAGTGATATAAATTTTTAAGCCCTCAAATTTGGATCAATTAGTTAATTGTGATTAACAATTAAAAGAAGACTAAACTTGATTATATTTAATTAAATAATTTTTTTTAAATATGGTCTCAAATATAAATGGTTTTAAGTGCTCTGACGCACTGTATATATGTTAATTTATTATTGTTTAATTCTCAATTAGCTAATTGCGATTCACAGTGCAATTAACTATTGAAAATGGATTCTAGGGTTTTTAAGTAAGCCGAAGCTAAAAAGGAACTCCAACATTAAAGTTTTGAAAGTTCTCACCCGATGATAGTGACCTTTCAAGTTTCAAGAGTTGAGTTTTCAATTATACTGAGTTATACGTCCAGAAATCCTGAAAAAGATACCTGAAGTATATTCCCGTCTTAGGTGGGGTTCTTTTGCTTTTTTTAAATAAATGTACAAAATTATATAAAATTTAATTACTTAAGAAGTCTCAATGTTATCTTTTTTGAAGAGAAACCACATGGAAAGGGTAAAATAAAAAGTATTATTTCAAATTCTATTTAAGGAGTGGCATATAATTGTACCTTCTTAAAATGTACCAACTACCGCACGGTTATTTTTGCTAAAAACAATATTTCCAGGTTGGTTTCAAAAGTAATTTCCAAGTCAAAGAAGTATCTTTTCAATCATATTTTATTATCCATCATACTAACCAATGGTAATTCACTGTTAACAAGTGACCGTATGAGCAAAAATTGCAAATAAAGAGATTGAAAGCAAAACCGGGAAAATGCATGTAGCATCAATATAAAAGTAAACTTCGAATGGAGTGCTATTTGTTTAAGTACAAAAGTTCAGCTCCTCCTTAAAAATTTCATAAATACTTGCGTTATTTTAATAATTATTATTTGCCGTAAGCCTTAAATAGTGTCATAAAATTGGTGCAGCTTTCATTAGTTTGTAGCGTTTTATTTAATGGGAGGAAAAATGACGCGATGATCTCCGAACTTTGACCTCTGACTTTCATTGATTAGAAAACATAAGCATCTAAAAGATATAGCACAAAAATGCTAACCAAACAGATTTCTCTCTGGCAGCGCTCAGTATGGTACAAAGTGTGCACTTCTGAGCAATAAAAACGTGTACATAAATTTAAAAGTTGCATCAGAACTTTCCCTGTTGTGAAGATCATTCAAGGATTTCTTGCATCCTGTATCTTATCATTTTAGCAACTTTCAAAACTAAAGCACTTGCATGAACTTCAACTTAAATAATATACAAAATATTTGAAGACTTTAACACTGGTGCACAATTTATTGGTGTTCCAGCCCCTTCGACTCTGTTTTCTAAGATAATTTATTAACCGTAAGTTCTGGCTATATTTACAAATTTGGCTGTAACATATCAAAAACAATTATTCAGATCAGATATTTTGTTTAGCAAAAACACGATTTTGAAAAAATGAAGATATGACAACAGAAGGATGTCATTGCAAAATAATGTCACAAAGCATTATAACATAGTTTCACACATCCCAAAATTTGACATAATGTAAAAGTTATTGTGTTGATGACTGGAATGAATGTTAAACGCATCCTGGACGTTGGATCCATCAAAACAATTGTCTACTCACACAGCCGAAAAAAACGGTAAAAAATTAGGTACACTGGAGTTGACAAAATTCCGTTTGATTCACAATATTTGAATCTATTTGAATTGTGATGTATATTTGTATTTCAGTGAGCCACGTAATGAGAACCTCTTAAAGCCAGCCAATGAGACGACGATTTGATCACAGTTACACGACTATGCATAACAGCTACTCTCCGCAACGATTGAAATTTGGTTAGAAGTGTTTATTCAATTCGTTGCGTCGACAATGTACAATGATTAACTTCTTGTCTAGGAATGTACGGGCTTCAGGTCAAAAACAATTTCGAACAACGTTATCTTACAACTTTTTGATTCTATCACTTCCTTAACTTGTAGCCAAATTTAATTATTTTTGTCTTAAGAGAGAGGTACTAGTACACTAGGTTGAGCACTAGTCATCCTAACCTAAAAAACTTTAGATTTGTGGTTGTAAATTTTAGGATCGTATTTTGTAAACGGCATTGACCTCAAATGCACATGTGTCAGATGGCAGTGGCCTTTGACTTAGAGTATGGTTATAATTTTTTTTGTTTTGTCGAGTTGCAATAAGTGTCACGGTTCGCTTTTGTTAAGTGTGTCAGACCCAAACCCTTTCTTTGTTACCCAATTTGTTCTGCAGAAGTCCAGGTGAACAAAATTACAATTTTTAATCAAATTCGATGTGTTCAATACAATTTGTAAATTTTGCAAAATGTACAATATTGAGTTGAAGAAGACTAAAAACTTTAACAAATTTTTTGAGTAACGCTTCACATTTTGAAATAATACAGAGTATAAAAAAGTTTCAATAGAGCACTTGTCACATGTTTTCCATTTTCTATTTATTTTTTCGCATTTAAGGCTCCCGTAACTAATTTCATTTGATTTTTTTTAATTTAAGTTTTTAAAGAGTTTTTTTCTTAAATAGCGCCTTCCATATTAAATAATTTTTTTAAACACGAACACCTCTTGGTTACCAAAATTTGATAAATATTTTCTTAAAATAGATTTATTCCGAAATTTGCAGTTCTCGTGCAAACGTCTACACATTTGTTAAGTTTTTGATAACAAATTAATAATTGGTCGTTTTTTTTAAATAGCTTAAACAAATTTAGTCAACATCAAAAATTGAGTGATTCGTTCTAAATGTTGTATCTTATTCAGAATCGTCCTCTATTATACTATGCATTTCAATTTATACTTAAATATTTCAATGTTATTTTAATATTTGAGCTTTGCTCTCTTTTTCTTTGCCATTAGGTCTTTGCACCTTATTTAAGATTTTAGATCAAGAAGGATGATACCAGCAACAAAAAAGAAGTAGTTCTCCTCCTGATTTTTTTCTGATGAGCTATGTCTAATTTTGGTGTAAACATTTTCGCACTAGTAATATCGCTTCACCGCTACTAGTTATATATTCACTGTCGAATATATAATACTTTATTTAGTATTTTTTATTTTTTTTTGGGTATTTTGGTGTTTGATCTTAAGCATTGATGAGAAGATTTTTTGTCAAAAATCACTATTTTAGGAAATTTACCGTTAAATCATACGACGCCATATAATCGGTTAGCTTGTAGCAGTATCAAAGACTTTGAAGTGCGTAGTTGGCTAGGTAGGTACTTCATAGGTAGTGAGATCCCTCTTACAAACATACATACATAGTGCTTGGCTAATGATTTGGTTATAGACGAATTGATTTGTACGATAAACCAAACGCATTTTGTGAGTTAGAAAGTTTGTTACGTAAGAATTGCGATGTTGGTAGACTTTTGTGTATTATAAGTAGGTTTTTGAAATACACGTCTTTATCCAGGGAGTTTAGGCTTAAGGAAACGGATCTCAAAATCTATATCTAGAATTTCTTTGATTAGGTCCACAAAACGCCGAAGCACAAACGGAGTTAACCGACTTGATTAAACAGATATGATTGACATTTTTGAAAAAAAAAATTTTAATTCAGGGTAGATGCCATTAATTAAATCTAGAATTTGAGTGTTGTACTCCACCAACTTATTGCAACAAAATTTAATGATGTTTAACATTTAAGTGTCCTAAACTGAGCTGTCTTCTAATGGAACCCTATGAATGCAAATCATTAAAATAATTAAATTCAGCAAATGTGCGCTTACAAAACTCAATCAAGTAGTATTTACAAGTCATCGTATTGCTCCCAGTAAGGTTATTTTGACAGTCGCTATATTGCTTGTTCGTTCGTGGGTTGTCACATAAGTTGAAGACAATCCGTTGTTTGTTACAATTGTAAGTTGGACCGTTACCGTTCGAATATGTTTTGCGTATGAGTTTCTGGGAGTAATTTTGGAAGAAGTAGTATAAACAACCAAAAAATTTGGGGAAGAGTTTTACTGTAATTGTTGAGAAACTTAAGTTTTCTCGTTCTTGAAAGATCACGTTAGCCTTAATTTACGCATATCTATTTAGCAGTACCACTTCTTGCATAAGGAAGAGCTCGAGGATTATATTTACTAACAACTTGAAATCGAAGTTTTGAAATTTGTGATTCCTCTTGAGTTTCTGGAATTCGACAAGTGAACTTTTCCTTGGGGACAGATAAGGCGAAGTAAATCGAATGACGCAAATCATGGGAGAATCCAAGAAAATAGTCTTATAATCTAAATAATTTTCAGCTTCACAATTTTCCTCAAATTCATGATGGAAATTTAAGACTTCTAATTTTACGTGGGCAAAAATGACACAGGTATGACTTACGCCAGCTGTTCCAAAGTAGAATCTTAGAGTTTTCTAATGCCAACGAAGGTGTTTGGGAAATAAGTAATTCCCTGGGTTACCCTATTGTCCAAAATAAAATGCCAAGCCCCGAAGCCTAGAAAATTAGAAAAAGGTATTTCATCGCTCAGAGTGCAGAAAAGAGGCGTTGAATCTAATAAAGGAATAATGGATCTGTTTTTGGTTCCTTCCAGAGCCAAAAAGTGTTTACCAATAGGTTAAAATCAGGTACGAGCGTATCATACATGTACGTCCACTCAACAGAATCAACAAAAACATAATAAAAGTCAAGTGCTATCACTGATGTCGTTCAAATTGTAAGACTAACTTGTGGCTCCCAAGTCTTATCTCCAGTTAGCCATTGGACTAAATGAGATATGTTGTAGATGAAAGGATACCAAAACCAGGCGCTTAAGTTGATGCAAAGTGAAGCTGTTTTTTACTGTAGATAATTTATCCATTAACAGCACGGAAGCGTTTTTAATTGAATACGGGACTCGTGTATGATGACTAGATCAACATTTCGCAAAGAACTTGAAGTCTTCACCTGTAGGCCAGTGAAGTTGTAAAGAAGACAACAAAATACTTGCGAGGTTACTGCTAATCTTATGTAATTTTAATTTGTAAAATTTTTTGGTTTCCAATTTAAAGTTTCTTTACCTTCACGTACAAATCTTTGGATTTTTTGGCAACCAAACACCTGGCTATGCCTTTCAATAACTCGTTGGACGCATCATATTTTTCTATGCAATGGAGTATTTTGATTTGTACTATTTCTTCTACTTGTTAACCAAAAATCAAGTATTGTAGGATTTCCCACTCCAGGTTCGGCTCCTGGCCGACTTATGGCAAAGTCTATTTGAGATACGCGACAGCAGGTGGCTTATGCGCACTTTTTCATGTCGGAATTAGGAAAGCGATATTTTAAAGTCGCAACTCGCAATTTACAAAAATAAGTTTTAAGTGACTTACTGCTACTTTTACAATGATTGTTATTTGGACGTTATATACCCAAATGTTTACGGATAGGAATTAGTGACGTGAGGTTCTGTGACGTGAATTATGTCCTGTTGTCATCATAAAGATAAAACCTTTGAACATTGCTTAATTATATATTCATATATTACTCCTATATTTATTTTAATATTTATTTCATATTACTTTAAGTTTCGAGGAAATCAAGAGTCGAAACTTACCTTAACTTTTTGTATCATTTTGATCGGACACTTGAAAAGCACCCCTCTTTCGGTGGGCAGTTGTACTGTGGGCAACCATCACAACTAGTTTTGTTTACGCAAATTCCTGGGACGTCATCGCAGACGGCTACATAATTACATAAAGCCAACGTAATTGTCGTCGAATGTTAAAAAAACTATAGTAATGTATCAGATGTTAGAGTTAGTTTTTATGACCAAAACAACTAACATGCATGCTGTTCTGTTCTTTAAAGCACAAGTAACTAGCGTCACTACGCAGAAACATGGTTAGAACTACTAGTATGAGGAGTATGCGTATGATAATGAAGCTTCTCCTCGTTGACATGGTGGACGACTTAAAACGTTTTAAAAAACGCAAAAGCGTTCGATCAGTGATTCAAAACTTGAAACAAAATACATATCTGCAGTATATATGTGTACGATTTCAAGGAAAACTTTCATTTAAGTTCCAATCTCAATAAATACGCATTTTGCCAGAAAAAATATTGTAAATCTAAGCGTCCTACTTAGTGAGAAAAGACACTCAAGAATAACAATAGAACATTCATTTTATCAACTTATAGGTTTGCTGCTGATGTGCATTATTTATGTTAGTTACTGCACTAAAAACTTTTGGTGAGCCGTATTATGCAATGCTGTAATAACTGAATGTCTCAAAAATCTGTTGAAATTTCTTCATTAGACTATATGTTTAGCCATTTTTCATAATTCTATTTTGTATTAGTATTCTTAAGAATATTGTCGATGTGCCATGAAACGCAGGCCGTTGGCAGAGTATATTTTCGTTCACGCAGTTTCCCGGTTCTCATCCCGTTTCGTAGAGCGTAAAATTGTAAACTTGCAGTAAACTCCGCATTCAGCAAATTCTCATTTAAAAAAAACATTACGAATCCGAGTAACTTTGAAAAAGTCTAGCTTGGAAACAAACACAAAGCAATTAGCCATTCATCGTCTTTATCAATTTGATACTGTGAACTTTGAGAAAACTTTGTGAGTAATCTAATCAACGGGTTGCTTATAAAAGTTGGTGGGCGCTGCTGGTGACTCGTTTCAAAAACGCATAACGTATGAACTTAAGCTTATCAATTAAATATTCACTTCAATTCAATGGGGTGCTGATGCCAGATCTTAGGTCATAGAAAATATCTGCGTTTTTTATTACTTATAATTTGGGTGAAAAATTATATTTCCAGAAAGCAGAGTCGAAGGAACTAGTTCTGTATATGGCACAAGTTAGTTAATTAAGAAGCGCATTAAATTGCGCAAAAAGTTTTAAGGCGCTTGCGCATTGCCAAATTGTAAAAGTGGTGAGGATAACTCAAATTATTTTGATGCCATTTCCTTAACTAAATAATCAACTCTAACATTTATCATTGCATTTTTGTAATATTTGCCTATGGAAGCAAAATATTTTATACAAATCTAGTATCATTTGGGGTGCCTAATTTTAGCTCCAAAATTAATTACGCCAATAGCTTATAGCTACAACACTTTAACATAGTTATTTTACGAATCAAATGAAAACTAAGACATTGATGTATAATACCTACATCAATGCAAATCGATTCATAATACAGTATTATGAATCAGTAGGAGTTGACTCTCCTGTCCCGGAAAAGTACATAGTTTTTTAAAAGATACTTTGACAGTAAGAGGAGAGGGGTGTCCTACACAATTGACCTGGGCAATTATTGCAACCATAACAAAATTAATATAGCGCTGCAAGCGCAGGTATACTTTTGGAAAAACTTACTTATATGTGCAACTTGTGGATATCTTGTACATTTATGTGTATTTATGTTAATAGTTAAATTTTCCTATATTATATATAAATATTATTATATATAAATATAAGTTATATTGTATTTATTATATTTAATAGGTAGTCAAATATTTGAACTTATATTTGAATTATGACGTTGCACTTGTCGAAATATGTAGGAAAGTTACAACATTACAATAAATTGAATACCCCTGTAGCATATTTGAGAAAATCAGAACAGTCAGAAATTTGGAAAACGCAATTTTTTTGTTATGATGTGAAAACATCTTCACAGTGTTTTTTCACTGCATGTAATTGCGCCATAAACGCCTCATTCAATCTACTATGCGAACAAGGCAGGACGATTTGAAGTTTGTATATCAGCAAAACTGCGATGAATTCAAAAACTCTTCAAATTTATTTACTGTATTTATTTAACACAAACAACTGGATTAAATTATTAAACTGAGCTCTTCTAATTTGTTTATTTTGTCTGTAACATGAACGATTCGTATAAATTTTCAAAAAAAAATTCTTTCAAATTAGTTACTTCAAAAAATTATTTATTTGCTGCTTTACATGTCTCAATGCCCAATTGATATTTCTAGAGCATATTTAGCTTGAAACAACAAATAATTATTCAATTGATAATGAAAATTTTATTCACGTAATATTTATTTTTATTATTTATTTTTTATAGCATAATGAATATGTTCCTCCTGATTGGGTTTCTTGTCGTGGCGAGGATGACAGGAACCGCAAACGGATTGTGGTGCTACTGTTATACTACGGGGGCTCATCGCTACGTTGTAGGGAATAAAGAATGTTGGACACAAGGGGGGTAACTCATGGACGGTAACCTTTGGAACGGTCGAAACTGCGACCTTGGAGGCAACACAAATAACGTGGAATCACGGTACTCAAGTTGTTGCAGTGCCAGGGGTGGTATGACGTCTTGCTGGTAACCAGGAATTTACAAAATCAATAACTGGAACTATTTTATTTTAATTTATGCTATTATGTTTAAACGTATGTTCTTAATAGCAAAAAACAACAACAAATCTTTCTATTTAAAAAAAAACCTTTATTAAAAATATTTTTTCATCACCTACTGACTATAAACTTTTGTTATTTATAATTGCTAAGTATAATGATCGTATTGTTTATAAACAAAATGAAATTTTTTAGTGAATATTAACTATTCCTTTACTAAACTTAAATTGCTTCATAAATAAATGTTTGGTCTGTTAACTTGTTTTTTAATGTCCTTTACGTCTGAATGTTGTAAAAGTATGAAACTGAGATAAAAGTCTCTCATTTCTGAAGGTAGTTTCGTCATTTTGTATAGGTTTTGAGTAACTATTTCAAAAACCAGTAAATTTTGTTATATGCCATTTGGCATCATGGAAATTGTTATCTACCATATTCTATTCAATTGAGACAAGTAAACAAGAGCTTACTTCCTTATCAAAGCGAAATTACAATTACCAAAATATTGGGGAAGTGGTAAGGCATTGAATTTGTAACAGTTGCAATCAACACACTTTCACTCTCTAGCTGCATCATTTAATTGAAGTATAATTTGATATTTGATAATTTGATTTGATTTTATATCAAGGTCACTCAACTAATTTTGAATAACAACTTTAGTAATTTTAACTAATATAAGTCCCTTTATAAACCTTTGTACGCCGTATCTAGAACTAGCCGTAATTAGCTGAAGAGGTGGTAATGAACGTAAAACGGCAAACAAAAAATTAGCGTTTTTCTTTTTCATGAAACATATAATGGGTAGGACTCATCAGACTCATGGGATATTAGAAGTATCTTCTAATAGACCCTTTAATAAATTGGCACACCTAAATAAACAATAAAAAATGGTTTAAGATTAACATAATTTCTTAATACCAGGATTTTGTTTCCTATTAGTTAATAGGGATTAACAACTAACAATAATAAACTTTATGGAAATTGAGTTAATGTAAATGTAACATGTAAATGTAGATTTTTACGTACAGCTAACTGTGATCTTTAGATGGCTCAGAAAGAATTGCTAATTCATTATTTGTGATTAATAATTAACAACACTTGAATAAAATTATGTTATTGTTTTTTGTATATTTGGTACATAATGAGCTAAAATTGACTCCCCTAAGACTTAAAAACGATTTCTATTTTGATTAATGTTATTACAACACAACTTATTATTTCAAAAACTTCATAAAGTTAATTTTCATCTAATTTATTTAACCAAAACCATCAGAACTTTAATATGTGCATCTGAAAAGCACTGAGAAGTGGTACTGGAAGTATACTCCGGTCTTAGCACGGGTTCCTTTGCTAGTATATAAATATTACCCTAATTTATTAAAGAGTTGGTTGCACTCTGAGGTGCTATATGCTGTTAAATAATTAAATTCATTAGATTAATTACAATAATTTTTACACAATTTTAAAATAAACTGCGCTCTAACTATGAAATTTGTATCATCTTGTTATTTAACTTTTCCGTTTTTGATTTGCTTTACATACTAATTCAGAACTCCATTGTAAACGTTTGTTAACGGTAATAGCCATTACGGCTCCATGGGCTTAGGGCCCTTAGGGAATAACGAAACGTACTTAATAAAAAATAAATAAAAAATAAAATAAATAATTAAATGTCAAAATTTTTTGCGAATTAGCATCTTAATTTGTGGACTAGACGCGCGCTACTCCGGATAAAAACAGGCTTGTAAATTTCGTCAGCAACAAAGTAATCAAAAGGAGTTGATAGTGGTTAACAATTAATTAGCGTTCAATCATTCAACGACAAAGAAGCAGTTCTGTCACATTTTGAAACACTAATAAGGTAATGATACAATAGCAACAGATTCATAATATTGGTTCAGGATACTTTGCAGAAAATGCTTCTATTTTGTACACTAACCTAGCAAGCCCGCAAATATTGCAATTTTTAGTTCAATTGCTTGGCTGATGATGGTGATAAATGTCATTAAAAACAACCCAAAGCAGCCTAGTAATTTAAACCAGAGTTGTATATCTGTCTAAGAATGCACACTTAAGGGGCCATGTTCTGTGGAGGGCTTGTTAGGCAAGTCCTCGCCCCATTGTACTCCTACTTTCCGTTTTTGTGTCCTTTAATATGCCTATATTTGACCATTAGGGCGCAGGAGGGAGAACTCTTTTGTGTCAAAATCAACACCGTCCCACAAAGCTGCCACTAAAAAAGGTGTTTTTTTGGGGTGTGGGATTGTTTTGAGCTAATCGTTTAAGGCATTTAGCTAATATATGCTCCAAGTACAACAAGCTTCCTCTATTATTAACGTTCGGTGTTAGAAGTTAAAGTTTAAAATGTTGCTGAGGATGACGACTTAAGGGGTCAACTCCCTTGGCGCAAATCCTCACAATTCCACCCCCTAAAACAAAATCCTGCCACAACTCCTCACCTGAAATTGTATTGTATTGTTACACTGCCTTTATTGTAGCACTGAGCAGTGTCCATAAGCGGCAACCCCGCATAACCGCCCACATTTACTTTATTTGCGGAACGGTGAAGTGTCCGTGGAACTTGCAAATTCTTGAGAAAGTCTTTGTCACTTTCTCCTTAATAATAAAATAAAAAGTAGTTACTTCACCAATTTAAAGTACTTAAAAACCTAGAACAAACAGACATTTGACGACTTTATTATTCTTTTTTAACATAGCAACAAATTTTGTTTTTAAACTTTAATTAATTAGTAAAAATGAATTCTTAAAACAGTCAAAAAAGCAATGAGTCGCCTAAGAATCCACTGCCCAAGCCAAATTCCATTTAGTCGAATTTGATTAGAAGAAATGGAATCTTGCACAAAAAATTATAACTGAGATTACAACTGAGTCATTTGCTAATTGTCGAATTTTAGGATTCGTTACATAACCAAATTAACTAAATCAAAGTCATTGCTTCATTGTTTAGAATAAAAATCCTATTTGAATTTGGAAATTACTTTTGAAAGGAACCCTATAACCTTACAGCTAACAGATAAATTATCTGTGTAAAGAACCTTCTTACGCGCATTTAAGTTTTCTTCCATTTCTGTGGTCGCTTTCACACACAATATTATAAAAAAAACTGTACTGTACTTTTACTGTACCTTCAAGCCATAGCAGCTGATTGCATTATAGCGAGTAAGAAATATGTAGCAAAAGGACGTCACAACAATTACAAATTGCATTGGTGCTGGGAATAGACTTAGACGGTGACAGTAGACACTTCTGCAATTTGGTTTGGTTACCTGCAAGTTAATACTACAAAAGGTTACCGTACAATTATTGTACGACTTCCAAAGCAATATCAAGTTGGTACCACCAACTATCTACTATAATATGAAGTGTGTTTCATTTCATAAGTTATACCCTTATAAAAAATAAAATTTTAATGCCAAATCACGGACAAGAATTTGCAAAGAAAACATATCATCGGAAACAAAACTAAACATCATCACTTGAAAAAATCTAAAATTAACGAACGAGCAGTCAACTGTTTACAAATTCCTCAAAAATCTAAATTAACTTTATTGTGGTGTATCGTTAGAATTGGAAGAAACTATTAAAAACTAAATCAGGATTATTTAACTTCATGATAACTACACACTTAAGAAATAATTAATAAAGACCAACAATTAGCTAAAACCAACACTCGTCTTGTCACTTTAGAAGACCAATCACTCACTTGAGGATTCCCCTCAATGTTAATTTCGTAGATATCAGTGGTCCTGTTTAATAAAAAAAATTATTATTACTTTTTTTTTGCAAACCTCGTTTTTTAAATAAATTTCGAATCAGTGTTTTCTATTGTACGTTTATTTTGACATCGAAATGCAAATGTGTTGATGTAAATCTCCCAACGCTGCAATTTTTGACAGCTTTCATCTCTAATTAATTTTGCATTTTTTTATTTATTTTTATTACATAAGTCAAGCTTAGGGTACCTTAACGGTTGGAATTGAACAAAGCGGGTACACTTTGAAATGTGTGACAAAATGCAATCCTATATTTTACTTGTAGACAGCATGTTTAAACCAAGTCTTGGTTACGAAAGGAGTAGAATTAAGAGTTAGTGGGTAGTTTGGCTTTTCAATATTTTCTAATTAAAATGAAAAGTGTACTCCCTTCGTTCAATTCCAACCCTCCTTAACAATTAATGTTTTATTTAATGTACAGAATACCCAAGTATGAGTTGCCCACCCTAGTTATTGCATCATCCCTTTTAACAATAACTACATGTAATAATGGGTGTGCAGTCTATCGCAAATCACTTGTTTTATTTTGACGTCCGATTTACTAAATAAATGAATTCACACATTCTACACCTATATAATGACATACCATTTTTACGGTTAATTTCACGTTAGAGGCCCGGTACCTATATAATGACATATTATTTTTTACCGTAAATCTTACATTACATGCCCGAGACCTATATAATGACAATTTTTACGTTGTTTTAAAAAATGAGTTGCTGAAAACGATTAATAGTTTTCAACAGAGTAGTTCCAGTGCGCAGCAGCGCGCTTTTATTTAATCCCTGATTTGCTGACTATCCTGAAAATTCTGACCAAATGAATTATATCAAAAAAATATTCAATTAAAAATATGTTTTAGTCACACTGAACTAACCATGACATGTAAATGGCACAAACACGATTTCCAATTAATTAATTGCGCTTTATTTCCAACAAGAAAAATTCCGATTCGGTGGTTAGGTATTGAGGCATCTCAAAAACGAACTCAACTACGATGATTTTTCTTGTATCAGGGTTTTAGTCATCGAGTAATTTTTCGTAGTTTGTAAAATACAAAAAAAAATTATTGGGTTTTAATATATATACTTGGAAATAAATTCCAAATATGAAAATAAATTAAAAAGAACATACCGTGGTATCATTCTTAAACAATTTCTTGAGATTTAAAATTCCAGCGTCCGCAGAACAATAATTAATAAACAATAACACACTTTAATATCTTGGAATCATATTTTAGTATTAATGAGTATTGTAGCCAATTTATGCGAATCATTAAAAAAAAGGCAGAAAGAGGCCAATTTGATGCAACTAATTTTAGTGTCCAGTTTTAGTACTACATTACTACAAAGCCAATCAACTCTACTTTGTTTATACAAATGTCCAGAAGTAGTCCAAGAGTCGAGAGTAGTGCTCACGTTACTGCGGAACCAAGTTCAGAGTCACCCCACCTCCAAGTATATTGGAGAACCCAGCAAAAGTTCCAAACGCCTCCGCGAAACTGAAAACGGTAGCCTCCATCTGGGCAACAAGGGCAGATATCTTTGTCAATACAGGGTTAACTACAGGTTGGGATAGGAAGAATGCTGATTGAGCTTGTGCTTTTGCATTGCTAACTGCAGCATCCAAGGCTTCAATCGTTTCGACATTGGCAGCGATGCTGGAAAGGATGTCATCTAAACTTGAACTAGAGTTTTCGGTATTTTTTTACTAAATCTACAAAGGCAGCCAAAGCGTCGTCAAATGGATTTGCAAGGTCAACGCCTAAGAGACTTCTCACGTTGCTCACGTCGTTGGCAACCCCCATCGCCTGACAGTATACGCCTGTCATCAAAGGGTTAAGGACATTTAGATTGACCTCAGTAAGGATCCCTACGGCAACTCCAACGGGGTTGAGCTCATTACTGACAACATCCAACAACGAGCCCACTACATCCCCTACTAAGTCAACTAAAGTTTCAAATATATTTTCAGGCAAATAGCACGGGTTACTGGCCTCAACCGAAAGCTGAGAGGATAGGACTACTAATAATAGTGCAGCAAAAAAATTGGTTTTTGCCGGAGAGCGGCATATTTTTTAGAGTTGCAGTGTAAGTGACGTGAAACTGAATTGATGGAAAGGTGGAAAAAGTTAGATAATGTGTCAAATTTGCCCAAGCCATTTTATAGGTAACATTTTTGAATGACGCTAATTTTATCGTCAAAAAAACTAAATATTCATGACACCAGTACTTACTTACCATATGCCAACTTCGAAATATTTTCAGGATTGACATCGCAGTCTAAATTACGTGTATTACATTTAATTTGATGGCCATACTTTCCAAATAGCCAATAGGCGTCTGTACGTTCCTAGCAAAAACCAATTTAATTGCGTGAATTAAAAATTCAAGTAAAATTGCACTACAGCACTACCGCGCTAACTCAATCGTTGATGGACAGGAATTTTACGATTTTCAAAACGCAGAGTCCCAGATTGAGCTTCTTCTTACGACGGGTTTGTTTTGCTCCTATGTTATTATATACACAAATGTTAAATTGTTGTAGCCTAATAAAATTTATAGTGAAACAATTGTCGGTCATATTTTCAAAGTTAGCTATAATTGTTTTATTAAATTCTAAATCAACTAAATAAAGTTCTCAAACATGTACATTTATGTGAAGAAATAAGAAACCACAAATTGTGTAGGGTGATTTGACAATTTATAGCACTTTTGTGGCATAAGTCGTGGGCAGGTACCACAGCGCATACGTCAGAAAAGAGGCAAGCGCAAGAGGGATGGGTGGAGGCGATGAGATGAGTGCTTGTTGCAGGGTGACCCTAACTTACTGTCTATCCTGAGGATTCTGACCAAAAGAATTATGTCGGAAAAATTCAATTAAAAGCAAGATTTTAGTCACACTGAGGCTAACTGATATTCAAATACCTAAAACACGATTTAAAATTAGTTAATTATTAATAAAAATTAGTAACAATTAACACTTGAAATAAAGGTACACATGGAGTTGGGGGCTCTCATGTACGCTGAACCTAACTATGACATTTAAATAGCTCAAAAACGGGTTCTAATTCGTTAACTGTAATTAACCGATCGTATAAATTAAACTTTGAAAATCTAATTTTACATAAATGTGGGGTATTTCGAATCTAACTGTGACCTTACATTTGCTAAAAACTATTCCCATATAGTTAATTGTGATTAACAATTAGAAAGACTGACTCTTGGAAAATTGAGTCACTTAAGGGTAATCCCCATCTTGGGACATGATTATTACCAAATTACAAAATAATTAAAAGCTAACATACCATTTCATTTCGAAAAAGAATGTCATATGCTTTTAGTTATGGTAACACAATTCTTATGGAATATGGAGTAGGAAGGTAAAATAGCGAATACAGTATCACATATAAAAAATGACGATCCCTACCCTTCCTTTCATGTTTTCCTTTTATATTGACCAATTGCTCTGCGGGAATGTCAAATAACGCCCCTTTACCGTTATCTTATACATATAATGTCTGGTACGTCAATTTGTGTATGATTAGTTTAGTAATGAAAATGCTGCGCTGGTTTCTAAAACCAAAATTTATATTTTGGATTGCAGAGCGGCTTTTTTAAACCAAAAAATCTACTTAATCGGAAGATATAAATATGTATTCTATGGAAGAATAGTCAAAGAATTCAAAATAGGTAGCCATTAAGTAATTAAGCAACTAAGTAATTACTTTATGTAATTAGTAATTAAATGGCCATTATACTATTTTTCACACAATAATTAGCACAGCGACGATGAATTCAGGCAAAAGAAAGTATTAATTGCGAAATAAATTTTGTATTCGTTTTTAGTATTCCTAATTATATATAAAAAATTATTGATATATATTAATTTAAGAAAAAAAATATATTAAGAAAACACGAACACCGAGTTCAACGTTTCCTTTCACCTTGTGATTTTCGTGCCCATAACACAAGGTTGGTTAACCAAAAATTTACTGAAAAGCTTTATTCTCCCAAGTTTTTCAATTTGAGAAAATGGCTTGACGTAATTTTCTGCAAAATATCAAAGTCAAAACCAAACAATCTTTTACTTCAAAGTAGGTCAATATTATTTCATAATAATAATTTTAAAGTTAAATTGACTGAAATAGAAGGAAGCTTATAGAATAATTTTCAAAAGTGATTTGTGTTTACTGGCTCTGTGATTTTGAAATTCCCCGACCCTTCCGACAGATTATGAAATCATTTCAAGACTTGAACTGATTTGCTAAAGGCTTAAAACTTAAAAACCTAAAACTTAGAATTTATTTAACCTTAGTAATTGCCATTGCCTGTGTTTGTGTGTAACGGTTGAATAAAAACTCCCTTCCAACCAAATTTTACTCCGAGCTCTACACAGATGAGCATTCACTTTACCCAAAACATCTTTTATATAAAAAACTGAATACGTGGGCAATCTTTTTTTCTTTATTTGACCTATGTGACCCCTGACCCTTTGTATGTTTATAAGAGGGAACTGCAACTTGTTTTAGGTGAAAGGCTCACGCCGAGCATGCTCTAGAATGGCATATTTCGGAACTCCCCGTGAGAATCAGCGTTAATTTATGTCTTTCTTCCTGCTCTGCACGGGCTAAGCCTTATGTGGATTACATGGATAATGTCATGATAATTGAATACATGTCATTAGCAAATGACACATTATGTCAATTCAACGCTGCTCGCCTTACGGAGGCTGTCGCGTCCGTAACAGGTAGGCAATTGAGATATTGTGCATTTTTTGCCCATTGACAAATCTTTAGGAATGGCGTTGGGGTTGATTTTTTTTCTTAACACTTCAAATTCATGGCTTGAGCTCTGGTAAAGCCCACACTTGTCGTTCGGTCAGAAACCTAAGCCAGTACCCGCTATGCCAAATTTGTACAATACTTTCAACCACGCTCGATCCAAGGACGACCCGTGAAAAGCATTGATTGCAAACCACTAGGCCAACCACCCTCCCTCCCTGACCCTTTCCTCAAATGACGACCAAATATACGGAAACACAAGTTTTCAGGGATTTTCTAGTAATTTAATAACTTCGTGTAACATTGTTTTTTTTCGGGATCTTTAACTTTCAATTTCAAATAACAAAAAAACACAGATAAAATTCATAAAAGTATAACGCGACTAATTTCTTTTTTTTTTATTGTATTGCATTTTTCTTTAATAAATTTTTGCCTCCCCCTTCTACAACACAACGGTATATACAACATGAATTTTAAACAAAAGCAATCTGTTTTTACAATTTTACTTTAGTAACAGGTACCTATGATAAGAAGCGTAAAAGATTTCGTAATTTGAGTGAGATGGAAAGGTTAGCTGGAGCGTATTTCTGCACAAAAGAATTTTACTTTTCAATCAATCCATTTGTTTTTATTCAATCGAATCTACCTTAGTCAATTAAATACTGCCCCACTAATAATCAAGCTGAAAAAATATATTAATTTGTTGGGTGTAATTATTAGGTGTAATTAGTAA
The DNA here is from genome assembly GCA_034694865.1 of Bilobella braunerae. NCBI lineage: Eukaryota > Metazoa > Arthropoda > Collembola > Poduromorpha > Neanuridae > Bilobella > Bilobella braunerae. The sequence continues at coordinate 27,792 of JAQFYP010000183.1, forward strand.
AAAAAAATTTTGACACTCGCCTATTGCCTGGTAAACATGATTTCTTGTGTGAGTGAGTGGGGGAGGATGGTATCGGCCTGTGAGTTGACGAGGAAGTTCTGAGGGTGTGAGGCAAAGAGCTTTCTCCTAGACTGTGGACGTGGGTTGGACCACCGAGGAGACTCTGCATAGGCAGAGGCCGAACACGGTACTACGCATACTGGCTCAAGCCCACCCTCTACAACCGCAACTACTGCACACTTCCCCTCACCACTACCACACCACTCACCACTCATGCGGCTGCCGAGATTCGATTGCGGCACCAACCCAAGCTAGGACCAGGGTCCTAGCCTCTCGGACTACGAGCCTTGGGGTTGAAATTAGTAAATTAATTAACTTAATTGGCTAGAAACCGTTTTTAAATTACATAATCCAATAATAAAACAAATTTAAGTTATAGTTATTTTTTTTTGGCAGTGCACTTTATTTATTTCAAAATTCGCAATTTAGCATCCGCGCCATTGCGGTTGTATAGGGAACGATTCTGCAACGCCATATCCGTCCGCTTTTGAAGAGCACAAAAGCATTTTGTGCACAAGTGTATTAGGGGAGTGGGTTCATGAATGTTCCTTAATTAGCATTTGTTAATAGAAATCCAATGTTGAAAATTAAAGATTTGCACAAATTAATTTGAAACAAAGATTGTTCACTTCCAAATTGTGAATTTTCAATTTTTATCATATTGGGAGCAAACTCTTGTGTTATTATTTTAACTTTAAAGTTTTTTTCTTATATTAATTAGGAACATTTAGTTGACAACCAGCAAGCGGAGAAATATTGCTCATTTCAAGATTAATTTCTTCCTGAAATTAAGTCCCATTGAAGTTGGGGAACAAGACCAGCTTTGTCGCATTTCGGGTCCACGGTTTCTAAGATGTTGGTCGTTACCTGGGACAATTTTTCGAATTTTGAAATAAATAATGTGCACTGCCAAAAAACGGAAGTTGTTCGAAAAAGAAAGTTGAATTTTCTTTGGATTCTGACTAGAAATGCAACTTACCAGGACATGCCACGTTGTGTTTTCGGATTTTAGGATTCTGATTGTATTCTATTATCGTAATTTAAACATGCGAAAAGTAAACTTTAAAAATATTGCCCCTTTGCACATCTCAAACCTGGTTTTCTATCAATTCTTCCACTTCATTTTTAGTCTCATGAGGAGTGTAAATGTGGGAAAGAGATGGCAGAGGAGAGGAATCATTAGAGAAACTCCCATGAGAAATTCAAATCTATTTGGACAAATCGGCATTTAAATTATCAAAATTTAGAGGTGTGAGATGACACTATCTGTAAAAATTAACTTTTCGCATTTCTAATTTAATATCAGATTTTGAAACTTCAAATCCGCAAACACGACGTGGCATGTCCTAGTTAGTTCAGTTCAGAATTATCATGTCAATGAAGAAAAGCTTCAGTGTTTGTTCCATAAGAACAAAACATGGCTGGTTTACCTAACTTTTGAAAATGAAGAAATGTCAAGTTTTGATAATTTAAAACTTTTGAACCAAAAGTAGTCGTTGCATAAATCTACTATATCATAATCGTTATTGGTTTGGTGTTTCACGGTTTTATACGTTGATTTTGGTTGAGCGGTTCAGGTTTTCAGGCGAATTATTTGTTCTCGGTGTTAGTTTGATTGTTTATGACTTCTCAGCTTTTGTTTTGTTTGTTTTTTGACCTGCTCTTCAAAATTTGTATCATATTATACAAGAAAACACAAAACGTCCAGCATGAAACACAGGTTAATTCTTTTTAACCAAAAACTTACTGAACCCTCTGCTCCTAAATTGTGGAAATTGAGAACACTAATTATGCTTAAGCACAAAACGATCCAAAAAATATTAAAGCTCAACATACACCTAGTATGGAATCACTATGAAATAATTTGCTAGTTTAAATCAGCTCATTCTAAACAAATTCAATCTAAACAAATCTAATTCCAAATTCAAATTGACAGGACTAAAAAGAAGCCTTACTAATAGTATTATTATTTAAAATATTCTCAAAAGTGCTTTGTATTAGCTGCTTTTGAAATTTAAGGGTTCCTCGAACTTTTGGGATAAAATATGCTCATTAAATCATTGGAAGACCGCAATGGCATTTGTTGAGTTTTCTAAAGTTTTAAAACTTATTTTAATACACTAACTTCAGTTTCGATTCTTCCTGGTTTCTTAACAAAAAAAAATTCTCTCTCGTATTGTGTCGTACTTCTTGCTAAATAAGTTTTAGACTTCCCCTAATACAACGCTACGGTATGTAAAATAAATATTTTAAACAGTAACAATTTGATTTCACATTTTTACTGTAGTACATATCTATTTATTTGTTTAGCATCCCGACGTATTTGTAGCGCCATATATGCAAAGAGCTATTTTATAGGCGTACTGATATGTGTATACATATCATACATACACAAGAGTGTGACCTCTATAGTAACACAAACAGTCAACTACACTTCAAACGTCATCGCTAAAACGAGCAGTCTTTTTCAGAGGTCCCCGACTCTGGTATTTGTCATTGGACTCGAGTCTCGAGTCTACTTAAGTCCAGTGGCTCGAGTCCTATCTTAATCCAAAACCTAATGGTGAATCTGTATTAATTCAGAAACAAATTTGAGTGTTTTGCCAAATTTCTTGATTATATGTTTATGTGTACCTTAACATGTAAAATGTTTAAAAAAAATACACCACAA
>JAQFYP010000184.1:0-30454 GCA_034694865.1 Bilobella braunerae
GAGACCCCCTATTAAATTCTGGGGGGGCTAAAACGCACGGGGGAGACCCCCTATTAAATTCTGGGGGGGCTTGGGTTTTTTCACATTGCGCTAAGTGTTTGCGCAGCCGGGTGACATGAAAAATTGATGCGCAGTGCCGTACTTTTTGTATAAATGAGGCGGCCATTTGTATTGTGCAAACGGCCATTTTGTATTGACAGGCAGCCATTTTGTGTAGGTATTACGTCGGGAATTTTTTATTCCGTAGGTTGCCATTTTCTATTGAGCGTTCGCGCCTGCCGTGCATGTGGCGGCGCCATTTTGTATTTAGATTCATGACCGTATTGCGCAGACATCCATTTTGTATTTGATTCTTGCCCGAAAAAAAATGTCTCCCAAACAAAACCTTTACAAAATGTTTAAGTTACAAAAAATATATTTATTTCTATTTTCTTTTTTTTTGTAAAATTTGCTCCCCCTCCCCGGCTTCCCAAGCCCCCCCGACCCCCCCAATCGGGGGGGCGAGAGAACGGGGCGGCTTGGGGTGGCCAAAGTAGTGCACGTGCATCACCGAGGGTGGGATTCGATCCACGCCTCCAAAGCACGTGCCACGCAGGACTGGGTCCATTGCGCTACTAAGGCACCACCACCAAATTAAGGTGAAAAAACAGGTATTCACCTTGCCTTCCCATATGCCACGTGCATTGGGAACGCCATGGTTAGCAAAAGTTCCATGTAGTTCCAGAAGGCACTCAATTGTCAGGTTTGTAAATGTGCCGTGTTGTTCCGGAAGGCAAGGCACTCAATGGTCAGGTTTTGAAATTGTCCCGTGTTGTTCAGGAGGACACTCAATGGTCAGGTTTGAGGTAATTACATAGTAGTTAGGTGCAATTAGATGGTAATTTAACGCAATTAGTTTCAATTAACTAATCAATTTAAGTTAATTTTTTCAAATAAAAACGTCAATAACGTCACTTTAGACTTTATGTATTGCGAGTAGTTCGACAGTCTTGTATTTTTGTGGCAACACAAGAACGGCCTGTATAACGTGACAGCCGAAGGCTGTTTCGAGGAATTCGCAAAAAAATGTCAAGGGCTCGTGGCCAAGGGACAGCCCTTGTCGCCCGTGATCTTGACCGTTGAGGGCTCTCCATTAACGTAGAAGGCTGCTAACTTGAGGCGGAGTGTGTCATGGGTCAGCCCCTCCCCCAACAACGCAAGCGCACGGACGCTCCGCCCATTTCTCTCTTCAGCGAGGACGTTGATTGGCTCAAAGTCAGCCCTTTCCAGCGAATCCGGCGTGGGCACTCGGGCCAATAGTTCCTCCACCACACACTTCCCTATCGTTTCCAAGTCCTAATTCACCTGGAAGTGGCCCTTGGGCACCCTTCGCTCAAGGTCCGATGCAAAGAGACCCAAGTGCTGGGCCCCTTCGTAGGGCCAATTTGAAACGAGTCTCGCTGAAGGTGCATATTAGCCTTGAGGGCGGGGCTGAATGAATCACATTCAGCAATCATATAATTTTAGTGCGTCGAGTACTTCCCCATTGATAACCAGCACAAATTCTATTTTCTTCAAGCAATAATACGGAAATCAATTTATTATTCGGAGTAGGCCTTCTTCACGCACGGTTGAAAGCCTCAATTTGTTGGAAACAGTCGCAACTGTTTAATTTAAGTCCAAAATTACGCTAATTTGGGTTCAACAGTTGCTGGAAAAATCAAAAAGAGTAGCTACTCATCTACTCATGCTCACGGAAAAGTTCTCTACTCAATCCTCATCTGCTCTCTACTCAGCTGTTCCCTCTACTCAATCCTCATCTACTCCTACTCACGCCCAATCCCCTCTACTCACTACTCTTCTACTCCTACTCACGCCCAAACCCCTCCACTCACTACTCTTCTACTCCTACTCACGCCCAACTCCCTCTACTCAATCCTCACCTACCCTCTACTCAAAATTTCTACTCATGAGTATGAGGATTTGTCCTCTTTGAGTAGCACTCATGAGTATGCCCACCTATGATCGAACCAGCAGTCAAACAATGGTGATGTTGTTTGATTTTCTAACTTTTGGTTTCCCAATTTTAGGTTCATGTCATTCTTTCTCAACAAAAATCCATCACCTATTGAGTTACAAGAATAAAAACCGTTTAAAGGAGCAACGGTTTTCCTTAAATGAATAATTTGCCAGTTATGCTAGTTTGAGCTGAGGAGGGCCTGTTGAGAACGCCTCAGAAAAATCGTTCGGGCCACTGGCCACTGCGAACGCTGTCGACCCTCCAAGTCCCTCGTCCCCGACAAAGGGAGGTCATTGACCTCTGACCCCATTCGCAATTTTTAAACTTTCCCTTGCAAAGCTTCACTGCAAATTGGTAAAGTGAAAGTGGCAGACGATGAGGAAAGGCAAACAGTAGGAGGGCTCGGAGCCTAATAATAATCCAATAATTATTCTCAAGCGTTTGTTCTATTTATTTTATACTTTAGAGTTAGTTATACTTTTCCTCAATTAACGAGGAAAATTAGAAGCATTCGACACAGAGATTACGGAATACGGATGTCACACAAGAATCTCATTAACTTAATAAAATATTCTTTCATAACATTATCATTCGCAGCAAATGCCAACGAGTGACGAGTGACTTTATTTTACTTACTTTACTTTTGTAGAGTAACACAAAAATGCAAACTTCCAAACTCCATCTAGTGGAACAGTGTCGCAGAGAGACGGACAAGCACGATAAATACAATGCTGAAGAGTGTAAACTAACACTAGTCCATTAATATTGGTCACAATCAACCTAATTAACTATTACAAGAATTAACCTGAATTTATTCCAGCTTTTGTTTTCTAAGTTGGTTTGGTTCCCACATTTTGCCAAGTTCCTGAATCTGTGGTGAGTCTGCATAGCTGAAGTTCATTATTGCCAAAATTAGATGAGGTATAATAAGCTCCTACGAAAGTTCTCATTAGTTAATATTTTACAGGTAAAATCCAGGCATTAATCAAGGTGGCCTTCTCCAGGTGTGCTTCCAGCAACATTCTAGTTTGACAGGAGTGAGCACGCAACGTTTACTGTTTAAGGTTTAGGTTCCCTAATTGACATTGTGGTCACTTGTAATTTGAGTCATGTAAATGTCAATGTCGTCCTGAGTCATGACTCATGAGTCTTGGTGATTGATGTAAATTATTCAGCGTTGAACGGGGTAGTTTAGAGTAATAAAATTAAGGACTAAGCTCTTGGCAGGTGCTTTTATTTTGGTCCTCGTCATTCCATTGTCTTTTGGATCCTTTGTCTTTGCCACAGTTTTTCTTCAGAGTGGAGAAAAACGCTAATCAGTCACCATTTCAAGTGAGGAGGCACTTCCCGCTGGAGCTAACAATATTCAACTAGCGGCCATCATTGTTTAACATTGCCAAAATTTGTAAGGTGCAACTTTGGTGTCACTAATGGCGTTCTGCGGGAGAGGTGAGACAATCTTTCTTAATTAGGAAATTTATCTTTAAACCTTCAGGTTAGGTTTAGTTTAGGTTAGCCTAAGGTTTTCGCAACCTAAATTTGCATATTTGCAACAAAAGACTTTGAGAACAGGATGTGGCGTTAAATAAAAACAAACTAAAATGCTCATGTTAAATAACTTGATTATAAGTATTATCAATCGAATTGTGGGAAATAATAATCCACGATGTTAAATTTTGGTTTTTTGTTTTTACGTCAAAGTTTACTTTACAAGCTTAACTTTTTATTTTAAACGTGAAAAGATTAGGAAGCGCACGGGCACCTAAAAAAAGTTTCGTAAATATGTAATCAAAATTACAAGAAAAAAATTAAATTGACCCAAGCCTCTCAAATGTTATGTGACATCGAATTTTTAAAAAGTTGTACCAATTTACTAAAATTTTTGAACTGAAGCTGTAAAAGATCATTAATACTTTTCCCAGACGGGTATTATGCGTCAAGGCAGTTTTTCTTTGGTACTTTTCGTAAGAATCGAAAACAAATAAAAATGAAGTGGGTAATTCCATATTTCACCCTAGTTTTCAATGACGTATTTCTTTGTTGTATGGAAATATTCCCATTTTGGTAGAAGGCAAGACTTCGTTACAAGGCCTTTTTGACGAGTTGGAAAATGCCTTGGTTTGAAGGCCTTAACTTTTGAACTTTATGGGCTCTTGCATCTTTGCCTCGAGCAATTATCCAAATTGGGCAGGTGAGAGCAAAAGGTAATTGCAATTAGGGTTTCCAAAATTAGTTAGGCCTCTATTAGACTCTCTGCAGTTGCGTAAGGCCCTATTGACCAAAAGATCTTCCTTCCAAGAAGATTCAGAAGGCTTTACAAATTTGCATTTTGTGGTTAACCAGGAAAACAGGATTTATATTCCAAACCCCGCCAATTGCCACCTTTTACATCTCAAATAAACATTGCAAACTATACATTATCTATTTTTTTTTAAGATTTAAAGTTTTAAAAAGTAATTTGTAAGTTTTTAGTTTCTACGATTTAAAAAAAATTCACAACCTTCTTAAGCCCGTGCTTAAATTAGAGATCTACACCAGAATGATGATAAAATTATGCGCTTGTGAGTAGATTGAATATTTTTGTGATAGGAAAAGAGTTACGATATATTCCCAACTTAACTGTATTTGACCAATCTTTTTTCGTAATTTTGCATATTTTTTAAATGGCGTGTTCCAATTTTCTAACGATTCTACACAGATTTCAGATGCAAGTTTTTCACTGTCGCGGTGATGGCTTTGTCGCTGTCATCAGCAGGCTTTGGGCAACAGGCCTCAAATGACCTGGGTGTTGTTTCCAAGGCCAATACGCTCTTTGCGAAAGACTTGTACTCGGTAAGCGCCGCTTGAAAGGCGATTTTGGCTGATGCACTTGAAATAATCTGGGTGTTCTAGAGGAGGATGACCCGAGCGTAATACTTGACCTAATTTTAGGTTCTTCGGAAAACATACCCGGGAAACCTCATTTGTTCACCACTGAGCATCAGTGCCGTCGTGGCCATGGTCAGGGCAGGCGCTGAGGGCGACACTGCTACTGAAATTGAACGTGGCCTTCATTTTCCGGTGGGAGACGCTGATAGCGTCTACTCAGGATTCAAATACTTGTTCCAAACGCTTCGGGTAATTTTTTTAAATCATCAAAAACAAAACGTTTTCTGGATTTTTAAAAAATCTTGTTTTTGTATGTCATTTTAAAACACCCCGTTTTTACAAATTAGGTAGTGATATACCGTTGGAATTTCTGTATCATAGCTTTTACGATTAGTGACTCTTAGCCGTCCTTGTTCAGCGACTGGCTTTTGAAAAGTCACAAATAGTTCAATTTAATTATTCAAAGCTTGCAGAGTAGCCTGCTAAACAAGATTCTGATGTGTGAGTCGACTGTATGGAGTATTTTTCCTAGATATGTTTCGAAAGTGATTCAAAATGTTTAATGATTCTGAAAGCGTGACTAATTTGTTAATTATCCGTTGTTAAAAGTAATGATTGAATTGTTTGCTTAAGTATTAATTGTGTTGTTAACTTAAGTATTAATTGGGCTCTTGTTTTCAGAGCAATCAAAACTTCACCCTGGAAATTGCCAATAAGGTCTACACAAACGTGGGATTTGAGCTGAATGAGAATTTTAAGTCGATTCTCAGCGAGTCTTTTGGAGCCCAGCCCGAGCAAATCAATTTCGCCCAATCAGGACTCGCAGCCAATAAAATCAATTCCTGGGTCGAGGGCGTTACGCACAACAAAATTAAAGATTTGATTGGAGAGGGTGGGCTAGTTATGAATTAAAGAACTAATTTCAGCAATAAGTAGTTGTAATTGACATAATTTGAACTTGGACAATTGTGCATATCAGGTGACCTGGACAGTCGCACTCGTCTCGTCCTAGTGAACGGAATCTACTTCAAAGGAAAGTGGAAGTTGCAATTTGATTCGCGGCGAACTGTTCCGGCCACGTTCTACGCGAGCCAATCAGAAGAGGTCGAAGTGGACATGATGAGCATCGAGGCCGAGTTTCCATACGCCGAAATTAAAGAGCTTGAAGCTAAGGCCGTTGCATTGCCTTACCAGGTACAAATTAATTTGTCTAAAGTTTGTGTTGTTTAATGTTTTAAATTTAAAATTTTGAATTTGGCTGTTTAGGGTGATCGGTTGAGCATGATTATATTGCTTCCAAATTCAAGGAACGGCCTTTTGGACATGGAAAGCAAGCTCAAGAACTTTGACGTCTCCAGGCTTTCTTCCCTTCTGCGCGTTCGAAAGGTCAACTTGCAAATGCCAAGGTTCAAAATCGAGTCAACGATTGACCTCAAGGGACCACTTAGCAAGGTAACACGGGCACTTCTATCAAAAAATTTAGGAAACGAAGTTACACATTTAATTAGCTACGTTGGATAATTTTATGTAAATGTTTTTATTTACTTCCAGCTTGGCATGCAATCTATGTTTTCGATGGACGCCGATTTCACTGGAATTCCGAAAGACGCCTTGACGGAGCCACTTTATGTGTCCAAGGCCGTTCAGAAAGCCTTTATTGAGGTTAATGAGGAAGGGAGCGAAGCGGCCGCGGCTACAGGTCAGTTTCAGCGATTATTTAACCTTTGCCCATTGTCACATGTTCCAAACAATCGGGCTAATTTTCTAAACATCCGTATTCTAAACTGCTTGCTGCACGTCTCCTGCTTTTTTTAAATCATGCTGCTACTATGAAACAAATGACTTGTTTCAAACAAGAAAAGTTTGAACATCAAACAGCGTTCCTTACTTTTTTGAAATTGTTAGGTTCAGTGATTCGAACGAAGCGATCCCTCCCAGACCAAGTAACGAAAGTTCGAGTCGACCATCCATTTGTTAGTTTAGTTGCATTTAAAGCCAATGAGCATTCAAAAAATGTACCCTTGACGTCGATCTTCTTAAACAACATTTCCAAAATAGAGAATGCGATGGCGAGAGAGGAGTTGTAAAAGAACAAAGTTGTGGAAAAATTAAAAGAAAGTGTATATTTGCTTTGCTTCCTGTCATTTAAACAACGAAAAAACATCGAAACTTTGAAAAAGCCGCATTTGATTGTTATGGCTTGTCCGATTATGTCATGATCCATATCGTAAATAACTTATTTCAAAATCTTGAACTAATTTCTTAAAAACTTCAATCATTTTCATTTTTGAAATAAGAGGCATCCTTCACGGCCAGATTACTCTCGTCGACGCCCCCTGTGTTTCCAGTTTTACTAGATCATCCCTTCGTCTTACAGCTCACAGAACAAATGGAAGGCCCAAATTTTAGTGTTTTGTTTAATGGTCACTTCACAGTGCAAAATAGTACTTGCGGTTAATTACAATTAAACTTAAATATGAACCACTCGGCAGTACTAATATAATCGGCAAAAGCTCGGCAATCCAGACATTATGTTGTGACTGATTTGTGTTTAACTGATTACTAACCATAATTGACTTCAACTCTAATTCGTAGTAGCAATTAATTATTCAATTGCTGCTGGCGCACGGTTAATTGCTGGAGTAAGGTCAATTGAACTAATTGTTTGGGTCTGAATGGGCGTGTCTTTCCTTGCAGGCGTGGCGATCATGGTCAAAAGTGCAATTGTTCAGAACACCAAACAATTCATCGCTGAGCATCCCTTTGTAACCTTGATTTACGACGAAGAGAACGATTTGCAACTGTTTGCGAGCACCGTGGAAAATCCGCGCCTTGTTCAAACAGAGTTCCGAAGCGCCGTGGAGGAGGAAGTGACTGAAAAGCCCGGCCACAGTGGCACATCGCGCCAAGGGACATCAGGGACCGTTCTCATATTAGGATTGCTCTACTGCCTGCAGCGAGCTTTGTAAAACAAGCGCATCAAGACTAGGCTCATTAATAGTAGCAGTGTTAACATCCGAGGCTATTAACTTTTAACATAACAATTAATTTGTAACTTTATCTTTAACTATTTTTTAACTTTAACGGCTCATTTAAAAATCTGTTTTTCAACATTTTCCGTACCATCAACGTTGCCATATTCTCGAGTGTTTCATATGTTAATTTCCTTGGGTTCTTTAGCCCTTCGACTTGAGCGCCGCTTCTTTTTCGTCGACGACGAACAGCGATCGCTGAAAATGCGCTTCAACCGTCCATTCCAACTTATGATTCTGTCATAGCAGCGGACGCTGCTCTTTTCAGCGACGCTGGCTCAACCCACCAAACACAGTGTATCCTGAATTTAATTCTGGAAATGCAAATGTACCTTGACCTTTTTTTTAAATCTAGTTTAAAAACGTTCTAGAAGAGTTGAAAAGCTAGAATTGTACGTATACACACGAAACGAATAAAAGAGAGAATGTAAAAATGTTTACAACGTGGCGTCGATGCAATGCTGACGTCTCCAACATGTGAACAAATGGTGGTTATGCTCAATTATATTTGTCCTGGGATTTAGTTTGGTTAATTGTCGCTTACGGGATTAATTAAGAAATTATTTACTTAAAAGGTCAATTAAAACCTTTATGAAATAATAGCCTTTGTGATGGAGTCAAGGTCAGCTCACATTGACTTTGACCTGCGCGACATGTTGGTGGAACATTCTTTCTGGTTTGGAATCTGTGCTAAAAAGGCCAACACATTTCTGTTCTATGGAAAAGTACGAAAACCGTCAGTAGCAAAAACTTACGCCCGAAAGTCTTCGAAATTCCCGAAAAGTTAATTACTGTAAATTAAAAGTAATTAAATAGCAAGTAAGTAAATTAGAGTGTCTAATCGTAATTAGTGGCTTAGAACAGCAATACTAATTATTAATTCCAACATTTCAATATTAACTTATTATTCAACCCAGGGGCGGGAAAGTTTCACGATTTGAATCTCCAGATTCTCAACAATGAATAAAAAACGGAACAAAATGAAAAGTATTTCGTAATTATTCTATCGAGTTAGTTATCGTTTGAGTCGGTTGGAGCTTAATTGCATGTGTTAATTACGCGAGTTCAAGTTACGGAAAGGCCACGGTAAGTTAATTGACTCATTATTCTGAAAGCGACCAACTTCTTTAGTGGTAGAGCTCTATCGCAGACGGTGTTGACACTTTGATTTGAAATGTCATTTTTTACTTAAACTGTGAATTAGATTTCGTATTTTGCTTTGGCAGAAAAGCCAGGATCTCACAAAGAAGTGTTGCTGGAATGAAGGACAGTCGTGATTAATTGATTCAAAAATGGATTTCACGTCGGAGAACCTGGCCAAAGCCGTCCTGGAATTCTACAACCAAGATCAGTTCCTCAATATTGAGTGTCACGAGTGGTTGAAAAGTTGTCAGTCGTCACGGGAAGCATGGACACTGGTTTGGCCTTTGCTGGAAGTGTCCCAAGCGATCCATGTCCAGTTTATGGCAGCTAATATTCTGCACTACAAAATATCGAGACAGTTGACTGAAATTCCGGTGGAGGACTATTTGGCACTGAAGGATAATTTGGTGGCAGCAGTGGCTCGCTATGTAAATGGACCGGCCGTGGTTTTGACACGACTCCAGCTTACGGTAAGGAGGAATTCTTCGTCATACTTTGCAATTTTATAAGCATCTACCTAGTAGTTCCTTTTTTTTATTGGTAGCTTGGAGTCTTCATTGCGAATACAATTGGTCAAATCTGGCCAAACCCCTTAGAGGATCTGGGAACGGTGTTCCAGCCTCACAACTTCCCCGGTGTTCCAGAAGAAGCAGTTACCAAACTCCTCATTCAAGTATTCGGTTATGTTCCTGAACAGGCGCAATCGGTCTGGCAACATTCTAGTAGAAAAAGTGAAGCTCATCGTGAGTTGCAGAGCAAAGGAGATTCAAGTAAAGCGTCTTTTCTTTACTTGTAAAAATCAAAAATCAAATCAAGTTATCATTGTGCATCTGTTGAGACTTGCTGTTTAATATTACAGTGTTCAGTTGGCTTTTTACGATTGTACAAAGGCAACAGAACGTAGAGCTAATCAAGGAAGCCCTTCGAGCCATGATCCTTTGGATGAAGATGCTCAGCATCTGTGAATGGCCTGACATTGCGAACCTCCTCGACCTTCTAGTCAACCTCTGCAAAGACTCCATCCGTCTCGGAGACTATACCCTCTGTGAACTTTGCGTTGAAATGCTGAGCGGAATCATATGCGACCCTAATACACATCATCATCCCACAACTATTCTCATGATTCTAGACAAAATCATTCCACTTCAGTCCACACTAGACGTCATACTCGAACTTCGTGATATGGTAAGCAATCAAATACCAAAATATTTAGTTTTAAATTTGTTGCCGAATCTGTTTTTTTTTGTTTAAATTCATAATAGTTAATATTGCCTAATAAACTTAGATCATACCCAGCTAACAATATTGTAATAATTTGTTTATTTAATTAAATAGGAAATGGCTGGCTCCTTCTACGGAATGTACGTAGCTCTTGCCGAGTGTCACTCCCGCCTTGTTGTTGACCTTTGTGATGAAGATTGTAGTCATAACAAAACAAATCCCAAGAACCGGGGCAACATGCTCAAGTTGGTTGATATTCTTCTTCGATGCACGGCCACGGCCGGGGCCTATCCAATTGATGAAACCGTTAGCAGCATTACCATTTCAGTCTGGTACTCGTTTGTAGTGAGTCAAATATTGAAACCATGTAACTTAACTGCCGCTTGTAACAGTACTTCCAATTTCCTGGCTTTGTTACATTGGTTGAATTGAATCGGCTTTAAAGGTTTCTTTAGTTTTATCAATCGCTTTTCCTCTTGAATTTATTAGGAGGATATTCAGCCCAAGCAGTCGGAAGGGCTCAAGTACGCTCGACTGATGCAAGTATTCGAATGGGTGTACAAGTCGTTGGGTGAAATTTTAGTGAAAAAGGCACGCTATCCTCTAGACGACTCGGATTGGAACGCCGAAGAGAAGGAACAGTTCCGGATTTATCGCCAAGATGTCTGCGACTGCCTTACTTACTGTTTTGAACTCCGCGGATGGACTATGTTGAATGAAATGATTGATGCAGCTGAGCGGCAGTTACAGTTAATTGAGGTTAGTTTAATTGAATTTTAGTCAAGATGTTAAAAAAATGTTCACCGCCATAATTCCTATTTTGCAGAACCCAGAAAGTCTTCGTACAGCTTGGCCCGAGTTAGAAAGTCTTCTAATGGGTAATTCACGCAGCAAGAACTGATTTGCAAATTCAATACACAACTTATCAATAAAATCTTTTACATTTGAAGGGATACGTGCTGTAACGGAAAACATATCAAATGAAACGGATCCTCTGTTAGTGGAACCAATGACACGCGCCTTTGATACTGTCATTAAAATTCTAAAACTAAATCAACTCTACCGAATGCCTAGAGTCTACCAAGCGGCTGCTGAATGCATAAGTGAGTAAAAAAAAAATAAGCGGAATAAGTTACCAAAAACAGATTGTCAAAATAAATTATTGAAAGTAACTCATTCCTGAAATCGACAAATCGGGAAAAAAATACCCCCCCCCCCCCCGGCCCATTCAATCTTCCCGCTCTTAATAAAAGTTGGTATTGAAAAAGTAGGGGCAATGAACAAAAATATTTGGTGAAAGCCTTCAAAGTCTAACTCACCTTGAACAAGTGCCAAAACATTTTTGTGACCCTTGGGCATATTTTGTTACCCTTCTCTAAGGAAAAACAAAACAATACAAAACAATCTGCGGAAGGGCCAGACGAGTGGTTTGGCACTGGGTGGAGGCCAATCGTTCAACGAGTTTTTATGTGAGAATTTTGTTCCATTCTCCACCAAATTAAAGTACTTTTTATTATTTTTTAGGCTCTTGCAGCGGAATGCTTCATTTGTTTGAAAATGCTGTTCGAAATCTGATTGGATTCGTCTTGGAAGGGCTTTTTATTCCAGAATCCTCCTCTTCTGCCACTTTAACGCTGAAAGCTCTAAGCCGCGATTGTACAAAATATTTGTCCGAGTTTACTCCACAAATACTTTCGTCCTGCAAAGTGAGTAAAAAAAATTGCGAACCCAAAATCATTGATTTAATAACCTTTAGTTCCCAAAATGAAAATTACGAATAAGGCTGAAAGTTAGCGTGAGTCCATTACATTGATCTGAATTAACTTTTTTTTCAGCAAGCATTGGATAGTGGTGTAATGTCACAAAATGATTCCATAAGATTAGTATTTTGTATCGGAAAATTTTTACCCTACTTACCTCACGAACAAATTATTACCGCTGTCAACGAAATATTTTCCCCGAGTCTTCTGAATCTGCATGGAATTGCTGGAGAAGAGGTACGTAAATTTAAAGTGCAATCAAATTCAAAACAAAACGCTGCTACCAAATTGTTTTTTATTGGTTTTTAAAACGACTGTTTTAGACTTCGCTAGCTTTTTCATTTTAGCTATTCGCTAGTTAGTGTTGTATAATTATTTCAACTTTGCTGCCAAACACACTTCTGATTTTCTTTTTTAGTTTTTTGCTGCCAATTCTTGCGAGCTTGCTTAAACTTAAATAATCAAAACCATCTGAAACTTTTTTCTACAACTTGTAACGTATACATTTTTTGAATTAGCCAAGGGTAGAAGCGAGACATGAACTGATCGTAATTTTGCGCATTATGTCAACGCTCTGTTCATCACTGGATGTTGACGACCGAGATTCGGAAGAGGAGGAAGAAGACATGTCAGCCTCTGAGCCGGCCATTGTGGGGGATAACAACAACTATTCTAGTCGAAATGTGGTGGAATGCCCGGGTCCTTCCGGCTCCTCTGCAAGGACTTCGGGGGTTCGTGTTATTGAGGAGGTGAATCCCAATGTGAAGCCCAAGAAGTTGAGGGACCTTTCTAGTCAACCCTTGATTCCTGTCGTGGAACAAATTCTCCCAGTACTCGTCCCTTTGGCCGAGAAATGGTCGAGGGACGAAGAGGTCATGGAGACACTCTTCTCCATTCTCAAGCATACGCTCAGCACCATCCACTCCTCCAGTCAAATTGTCATTGACTTTGCCATCAAGCTACTTCTCATCTCCTTTCGACTTCATCCCGTTCCCGCTGCCACGGCCCTTGCTAAACAGGTTACAAACTGGCTTTTTCACACTTTTCACATCAACTAAACAAGGAAGCTATGAAGCCTTCGTGCTAACTTATAATTAAAAAAAAACAGATTTTGCTGATGCTCGGTCGTGATAACTTCCACACACAGTGTCAGTTATTACAAGAAATTCATTCCCTATGTGAAGGAACGCTGAAGAATCCTAGAGAGAATTTGGATTTTACAGAATCCTACTTCAGCTTTATTGCACATTTGATTCGGCAGCACACGGAAATAGTGAATGGTTCCACTATTAGCCTCGATTCCATGCTGTCTATGGGTAAGGGGAAATAGGACAATAATTAGATTAAACTGAAATGAATTTTGTGTTCTCATTATGTTTTCAGCAATTAACATTTTAAGTTATGCGGAAGCACCGCTGTTGAAGGCTGGGATTTACTTTGTGCAAGTAACTCTGGAAAAAGCTGGATCTCTCATTCCGTCACTGATGGAATTCTACAGAAGTCGAGGACCGTTGTTACTTCATACAATGATATTATCAATTGGTGAGTTTTGGTGGTCCCACTGAATGGAAGCATTATTCGGTTTTGGTTACTTAAGTTACAAGTATACATTGTATTGTGTATTGATTGTATAGTTAAAAATATTATTTTTAGGTTGTTCTGTACCACGCTCAGCCGTTTACCATTTCTCGGATATATTCATATTTTTAAACAAAACTTTTACGGCTGAATGGAGAAAATGGTTGCAAGACACGCTTGCCCAATCTGCCTTCCCGTCACCTCACTGCTCAGCAGATGCAAAGAACAAATTTTTTATGAGGCTCACAAAGTAAATTCATTTTATTATTCTTCTAACTGGTAGTATGTTTTGAAAAAAATGTTACTTTAATGTTGTTTACAATTTTAGGGACCGTCAAACCAAAAGGATAATAACAGACGCAATTAACGATTTCGCGCTCGCTTGTCGAAACATGTCTGGCAGTGAATATGCCTCAGCGACTTCGAAGCGATTGTAATTGTCGAGTAATGAAATCATGCAAAAGAGAAGCAGTGAACCTCCACCTTTTGTTCCTCCTTGACCATTTTAACTAATATAGAAATTTTATTTTATAGAACTTAAGGTAGTATTTTAAATGTAACTGACGCTAATTGAGACTAGGATAGTGGCTCGTACGAGAAAAGTCTTTTGAACCTGTAAGATTTTAAATAAAATCATGTCTAACTCAAAGGTAAATCTTCAGTCTGACTTTAAGATAGGCGATATTGAAAAAAATTGAGGTCAAGCCTATAAACTTGTTCAGGGTTCTTCCTGTTGGACAAAAATTGCAGCTGCTGGACTACGTAATCCTGTGACTTGAAGGTTGAGCAGTGAATATAAATGCCTCCAAAAAATTTATGTTGAAAGAATATTTAGACAACGTGAATTTGCCTTGTGATTTCTACTTGAAGATCATGATCGCCAACTATGTTCTAGTTGCGGCTTGGATTGGTATTTTCTCAGGTACTTTTCGGGGAAATCCTGTTGCCGTTTTTTTTTCTAAAATCAATCAAAATAGCTAATTTTTAAAGAAAATATTTAAAAATTAGCGAAAGGAGAAGAAAGTGGAACAGAAGCGAAGAGAGAAGGAAGCGTGGAAGATCGTACGAAATTGTACCGTGAACTATTGGACAATTATGAACTCAACGTTAACCCGGATGATCCCAACGTCCACCTCGGCCTCACCCTTATCGATGTTGATATAGTACGCATCAAATAAATACTTTGCTTTTAATTTCTAAATCAAAATATATTTTCAATACTAAAAATCAACAGTAATTAATAATAATTTTTAAAAATATTAGGATGAAACTGGGAGTAAGCTGGAAAGCAACGTGTGGATGAAAATGGTAAAATTATTATTCATGCGGTTATCATTTAATCTAAACAACCTAACCTAACCTAACTACTTGTCCCAAATTTGGGTAAAGGAGACCTTTATGTTCAATGGCGTTCAAGAAAATTATAAGAAATCGTTTTAGTAATTAGGGTAAAGCTAAGGGAAAGGCATGAAATGGTGTGAAATGACTTTTGACCTTCACCCTTGACATTTAGGTTTGGCATGACACTCGACTCAGGTGGGACACCAAGGAGAACCCGGTGTCAATCCTGCGAGTGGACTATGACAGCATTTGGCACCCTGACATCACGCTCTACAATTCAGCTGACCTTTCGACAACAGCCACAGCGTGCTGGGCGTCGGACGTTCTTGTGTACCCCACAGGGAAGGTCCTTTGGGTTCCGCCGTGTCACTTTAGCTCCTTCTGCAAAATGTCCTTGTCAACGGCACCGTATGACCCGCAAACATGTTTCCTCAAATTTGGGTCATGGACAATGGACTCGGAAATTATGGACTTGAACTTTTATCACAATGTAAGTTTTTACAATCACATTTGTTGTATGTAAGTATGTAACATTCGGCACTGCTCCCACTACAAATTTTAATACCATTTCACAAAGTTATTGTAATGAAAACTTTCTACTGTTATAAATTTGGATTTCCTATGATTATTTAGGAAACGTCCTTTGATTTGTCCGATTTTTGGGACCTCTCGGATTGGAAAGTCCTTTCGACGACTGCTGTAAAAAATATTAAGTACTATGAATGCTGCCCGGAGCCTTACTCTGACCTTACTTTCAACATTACACTCAAAAGAAAGCCACCCACCCCAAATGTTTGCTCAGCTTAAAAATACTTTTGCTTAGAAATCTAGAATATCAATCCAAAAGTCAGATAATTGGCAATAATACAGGGACCGTTGCTTGTACTGAACCAAAAATAACGTTGCCAAAAAATGTAAAATGCCAGTTTCTAAATAAATAAGTTAATTGTGCCGACTCCACGAAGACCCGATCACGAAGAAGAAAAGTTCTTTTGCGAGGAGGCATTGAGCTTCGAACAAACCTGCCGAAGCCGCTGAAAGCAAAATTATGAAATTCGTAGCCTATTTCAGGGTTACGTTAGCCCTTTCCATGAGCCTGCACTCGGATGTAGTGAGGTGAAAACTAGGCTAAAAGTTGGAACTTTACGGTGCTGATGCTGAAGATGGGCCGGGCGGTGTAGATGTTCTTTTTAGGGTGACATGCTGGTAGATGGAATTTATCATTGGAAAGATGATCCCTTGAGTGTCGTATGATCAGACTTAGGGTCATAACTTATGACTTGTCTCGCTTTCTCCCAAAACTTTCTCCGGAATATTGACCCTAACTTTCACACTTTCTCCAGGAAACTTTTCAACTCAACTTCCACCCCATGGAATCACCCCCAAATCTAATCAAGTCACTCCACTCCAAAACGGAATTCCTCCAACACTGTGCGGTTCTGCTTCATTTTGAAGCTGTGCAGAACTTTTGAAACGCTTAAACATCTTTGAAATGTGGTAGACTTTCGAGTCCTGGTGACCCTTAACTGCCTCTTGTGAAGGCTAAGGGCTACCGACCCGGAAGATTGAGCTGAAAGCTGAAATTTATACGATTACGCTTGGATGAGTAGATTAGCCAGGCTTGGTCCTCATTCATCATCATCATTCCCCAAGGAATTCCAACATCTTACAGTCAGCATCTTCCAGAAACTTTCCTTCCTAGATCTTTCTCTCAGAAGACTTGTGTCGTTTAAAGAAAGTATGCACAATTTTTCAAGATTTTTAACCATGCATGTTGCATAATAAGCGGATTTCGAGCGTTCTTCCCCTTACTCTCCTTGATTCCTCCAGCATGTGTCTCGTGGGACTTGTTCCTCAACTTAATCTGATTTTCAACCAATTTTCAAAAATTGCTCAAAACCCCAAAGAATGAACCCATTGAATTTACTTTTTTTTAGATAATCGCTTGGATTATTCTGTTTAACGACACCCTCAAATTGGTGACGGGTTCAAGTTTAAAGTATTCTGAAACCAGTTCTATGAAGAACACTCCAAATGTTGTAATCTCCGTTGAAGTATAGGTTACAAAATCCAAACTTATAAATGATGCCGACTTGTACTTAAACCTAACTTATTACACTTAAACGATGTCTTAAAGTTAACCGAAGAACAACACAAGGCAATGATTACTATAAAAACATTTATAATGGAGTAATATTCGGTTTGGGTAACCAAACATTAACCTAAAATATTCCAGTTTACGAACTTGTGAGACGCAAAGAGGAATCGTGTATCTTTGCCTTCGCCTTTATCTACGCTCAAAGGGTAGAAAATCCTGTGGGAAATTTTCTTTTTGGAATTGGCAAGATTTCCTACTTTCTCCACAATGACTTTCACTTTCTCCGTCTTGAAGCCTAGGCCATTTAGAACTCAGCCTTCATTTATTTTCTCATTTCTTACCAACAACAATAGAGGAAAGGCCATGAGCTCACAAGACAACTTCACCTTCAGCTACGCTTCCATAAATTACGAAATGAGACAGTTGCCTCGAAGGGTGACAGGAGCCAAGGATGGATGTGACTTTCAGTCGAATTTGCATTTGAAAGTCGTCAAAGTTTCATTGGTGTAGAAGCTCATAGGTTGCTGTTCGATTTCAGCCCCGAATTTTCTGCCTAATGACGATTTAATGCCAGATCACATTGATTAGCATGGTGGATAGAACTCAGCTTTAGTTTCCAAATGAAGCCATTCGCTTCACCCGGAGAAAGATAGGTTAAGAAGGTAGTAGACGCATTGAGTTGTTGGGGTGCGTTTCACTTGTCCATTGAGTGCCATTCGACACGGATAATCATTCGCCCCGGCTCCCGAGCCCATCCTAATGGGCTCCTGAAAGAAACGGGATAGGTCACGTGCTCGGGTCACGTGGCGACCTCAATCCTTTGACCAAATATTAGGTAATAAACGATGGGAAAGCGATTTTGAAATGCTAGCGTGTACATTTAGATGATATACAAACAGGGTGAAAGTGAAACTGTTGTGGTAAAGCCTGAAAAGCTTGTTTTCTTCTTCTGGTATAGGCGAGTGCGGCATTTTTTCAGCATGAGGCGGCTAGGAAAAACAATTTAATAAGCGGATATAGTTCCTTCAAGGATAATTAATCAAGCTTATATCAGCACATGCTAATATCTCCGCAACATTTTTGGAGGTTACATCATGAAATTATTCCAGTTTCACTGTCTAGAACGATTGAGATACTGTCACGCCCAAGAAGTCCCTTGGACGCGACATTAGTAGGTTAGTTGCACATGTTTATGCAGACTTGTGTCTGGATACTTGTAGTCTTATCAGTTCTGTATTTCAATTAGAGTTCATTTGTCTGGACTCTGCCACTTTCCCTATAGTCTAGTCGACTGTCATTGACCTCTCGTGACTTTTGTTCACCTTCGTCGTTTGTTGTACAAATAAATATTATACATAACCTGATCGGTTTGGTCACTTTACCGTTAAGCTTCACCGTCCCCTCATTGCCCTTCAGTCCCCCAGTCGTTACGTCACCAGTAGCCCGTGACAATATGTTAGTTTGTTTTACTTGAAAAACTCATGCAAGTTTCTACTGCAATGCTTTAATGACAGGATTATGTATAAGAAGATCTAAGAATTTGGTATAAAGCAGTAGTAAGAAAATTCATAAAATGATGCGGATAAATGCCTTATCATAACTTGAATTTGATTATTTTAATTTTTTACAGCTAAGGTATTGTTTCACCACTACTTTAATTACTTTTGCCATTTGCTGTTGTTTTCCTAGTCACATTTTTGCAATTTGATCAGTTGAACACCCAAACAAACAATCGTTTTTGATCACTTTTTGTCTAACTTGACTAATTTAGTAACCCTAATCACCTACAACTCTAATACGCAATTGCGCAATTTCCAATTTTCCTACAACTTGAAATATTGAATTAAATTTATCGCTTTGCAAAACTGCACTTTACTAAACTCAATTGAGGTAAATCATGTAACCAATTACCATTATGTAGTTGATAACAACTTGCAGAATTGCCCATGCATTTTGGTACCTTGAAGTACCGTTACTTTCTTTTATTATATCTGGAAAGCAACAAATTGGCAGCTTGATCCTCAAAAAAAGAAGATTTTGTGAGTTAAAAATCGAATCATGAGGGAATACAGGCAGAGCATAAAATTGAATAAAAGAGTAAACTTTCTCTTTATTCAGGCGTAAGAATCAATTGTGAAGTTGGGATTTAGACTGGAAGGAGCCTATTTTGAGGTTTTGTGTATTTGGGAAGGGGTAATAGATTTATCTCTCCAGCATCTTGTTTCAACCCTGTCTTACAAGGAAGGGATCCAAGGACCTCTTCCGAATGAAGATGAACTTTGTACTTCACTTTCATTTTCACACTCCATTCCCACAGCTTCATTGTGCCTCCAGTATAGGCTTCTGGAATCAAGAGTCGAGACTCTCCAGGGGCTGGAGAACTCCAGGATTCGATTTAAGAGGCAGGAAGATGAACTTACTACGTGGAAATTCTCATATTGTTCACTTAAAGCCCAGGCCCTATTTTCACGCCAGTTCCAAGTCTCACGGGATACAAAAGAAAACGAAGTCCAAATGCCAATGTAGGAACTACTTCCAAAAACCCGCCCACTTAATTTATTACTACAAATTTCGAGCTTTTTTTCTCATCCGCAGCACTGCTAAAACAACTTCAATTACAATACCCTCTTCGAAGTATATGCATTGCTTTTTTAAACTTTTTCCTTCATTGCTTTCTCCCCATCTACTTCAAACACGCTAGAGAAATTAATATTGAGAAAAACGCGCGAATAAAACGAGTAGTTTTGACTTTGGAGAAAAAGGAAGTTTTCACAAAAGAGGTTGCATTATAGTCGTTTATTACTTGGATTTAACGCTTAAAATGGATAACTTTGTTGTTGTTTTTTTTACATATTTCTTCAAAACACTACAATTGCGGTTTATGCAACGCAATTTCAAACAACATGCGTTTCTCAAAAGTACTATATAAACATTTGTAAAAGTTTGAAAAAATAAAATTAAGGATGACTGAAAGGCACGGGAAGTTTGGAGGTTTTAGCTAAGCACTGCGCCTTGTACTTTCTCTTTTTCTACGGAAAGGTGGGGTTGGCCGAGTGGTCAGGAGCCTCAGTCTCTTTCCACTAGCCAGAATGAAAACGGTAGTTCTAGATCAGCCAAAAAGAAAGACTTCACCATTAGCTGTTTCCTTAAGAAATTATCTTGCTTCTGACCTTGTGTATGCCCGTATCTCCCCGTGAACTAGGCATACAGAGACAGAGGACATGGAAATTACCCAAAAGGTTTCTCAATAGTCTGTCAGAATTGTGAAGACTACCCTCATTTGCATAAAGCATCCGCTCTGCGAGAATGTCAAATAACGCGCGTTTTCTTTCAAGAGAGACGAAACTGGCTGTTTGTAAATTAAGGGTCCTGGATTTGGTTGGTTAATTTTTTTGAAGCTTGTACTTGATGTGAGAAAGGGAAAGTGGGTCTGAAGCGTGAAGCAAGTAATCACGACGTGTTAATTAGGATTGGGGTATAACACGGCCCCAGGAGAACTCTGTGTCTCTGCCCAGGTCGCATTTACCTCAGAACCAGAAAATAAACGTCGAGCTAAAAACGGGGTCTATTTGAAAATAGTAAAAGTACACAATTGGTTTTTCCTGGACTTAAGGGCTCCTCAGGGTCCACCTAGGTGATTCTGCCTGGATTCTGCAATTGAGGAGCCAGGGGAGGGATGCGTGAAGGAGAGAAACAGCGCTTGGGCTTTGAAGCGCTCTCTGAATTTTTCGTCGCCGACAGTGCAGTGCTCGAAGGGAATTATTTCTATTTCCATATCGCTCCCGTAATCTGAACCCATTATCAGACTTCTGTCTTCTCCCATTGCCTCAAATTATGATTTATGGAAAAGTAGAAAGAGAAAGTTGACACTTGGAAAGGCAATAATAAGGCGATAAGAAGCCTCCCTGAAATAAGACTCTCATCACTATCGATCGGTAGTGAGCAATGATGACACGTTTTAAGGCAAAGTTCAAGCTACACTAGTTACATTTTAAGTAAATTTCATTTTTCAAAACTTTCTTTTCATCTTCCAAAAAGGACAAATATGTGAACCGGAGCGTTTAACCCTATACAAGAATCGGTCCAATTTAATTGCAACATTGAAACCAATTTAGTTTTGAAGAAAATGCATGCTGCATTTTCTAACCCAACTTTTACGGTGTTTGAAGGATGCACCTAAGAGAAAGTTAAAAACGTCAAAAGGAAATAATTAGAAACTGTTTTTAACGAAATGACTTGGGGCCTAACCCAACCAAATGAAGGGGCTTGATATAAATTTTTAAGAGGGAAAATTGAACTTAAACATTTTATATATTTTTCGACTATTTGACTCCCCACTTTTCTGGATAGCTTGTTGAGAAATATTTTAACATTTGTTATAGCATTTTAGACATTTTCTAAATGTCTAAAGTCTTCCCTCTCTGCCTCCCTACTAATTTGGATTTGAATCAATTAGCTTTGCACCAATCAAAAAATTTCTGTTCTTAATCTGAGCTTAAATTTTTCCGGCTTAAATTCAGCCCTTGGTTTTTAATTTTCATTCTCATGTCAATTCCCCCGTGGCTCAAGAAATGAAGCCTCTAGGAAGTCGAAAAGAAGAGAAAGTAAAATTAAGGCAGTGAAATGAAAGTAAAGTTAGGCAGATAAGACAAGTTTCTAAATTCGCGTTGAAGGGAGGACTTATTATTTTTAGTCTTCTCCACAAGGAAAGCAGAGTTAAATTGGCCCTTTATTAATTTTTGTATGCAAAGCGAGGGAGAAGAAGACAGAGTCAAGATTTTAAAAAAACGAAAGTAGGCGAAAGCAGGCTCGGAGGCACGTCCAACCGCCTTTCTGGCAGAATTTCTAAGAGGGAAAGTTGCCTTTTTGTTTCAAGTCACACTCACTCATTGGAGATTCGTGACTAACGAGACTCCGTCCATGGACTTCATCCCTGGGGATGGATTTATCCTTACAGAAATTCTAGTCTTTCTCCTTTTTTCATCTTCTTTTTATGTATGAGCCTCCTTGGAAAAACGGAAGACGACCGTCGCATGTGTCATTTTGCTGCTTCGCCTCCAAGGAAAAAACAAGGCCAATTTTTAGCAGGGGTTGACTTTCTCTTTTTGGCTTTTCTTCGTAGAAGTACTGCTGCAGGGGTGAAAGACAATTGAACGAGATAACACGATCATGGGCCATAAGAATTGGCGATAAAACGATAAGATTCTCATTACTTTTCCAGCCTCAACAGTTGCCTCATTTAATTTTATGCCTTGTCAATAGGCATTTGTGGTTTAAAGCAACGGACTTTCTCATCTAAACACGGCGTTTCAAAATCCTATATTATAAATGTATTTTTGTTAAATTATTATTAAAAACTCTTCTTGAATCTTTACAATTTTCTTAATAGCGTTTAATTGTCCTTAAATTTATTTATTTTGTTGATGATTCCTTCACCTAAAGTTCACCTGCTAGTTGCCAGAATTCTCCACAGTAATTCTGGCTTAGGATACGAAATAACTACCAATTCATGCCAACCAGCTTCCAACTGTTTCTACAGGCAGGGACCCATAATTTTTTTTATCAGAGCCTATCTATTTCAAATCATTTAGAAGGTCCGTTAGGTTTCGTTTGCGAAAGCACAACAAATTATAAAGAAGTTAATTTTTGTACTATGCTTAAAAACTTTGTAAGAAAAAAAACGAAAAAAAACAAGCAATTCAGGTTCTAGGAAAAATTCACTTGGGATCTGAGAAGTGAATGCTAATTAGTATCCCACTTTAATTTGGTTTGAGAACTATTTCTACAAACTGGTCCGGAAATTTGTGCAACCGAAGAGAAAGTTTTGAAACTGTCACCAGTCAGCTAGGATAATCTGGCGGAAGGCAATTAAAATGTGTTAATTGCACTACGGTCTGCGGATCAAGGTAATTAGGAAAAGGCTCTAGGATGACACTTTGTTTATGAAAGGAGAAAGTTTGGAAAAGTAATAAATGTGATTTTGGAAGTAACTAAGCGAACCTCATCACTCTCTGGTTCCCAGTGGAACAAAGTGGCTCCTCCAAGCCTCTTCTTTCCTATTCATTCCTTTCGACAACCAATTACTTTCTCTATGATTAGGCACACAGCGTACTGGCAGTACTCATCCAGTATCATAGTTGCAAGTGCTGGAAATTAGATGAGATGAGGTGCGATGTTTCCAATCTGACAAAATTATCTCGATTGCTTTTTCCATGGGTGAGTCCTTGGGGAGAAAGTCTAACGAGATCCTTCCAGAATCCAATTCCATTCCAGCAGCATTTCAGGAAAGTGATACACTTTTGGAATTAACAATTTTGGATTATCTTCAAAACAACAAACAATAGTACGAATACCGGCCTGTCTAGATCTTGCTTTATTCGACCGTATAAGTCTGGTATTCACATTTTCTTTCAACTTTCTTTTCAAGCGATCCCAATATAAACAAATTCTCGCACTGAGAGTTCTGGAAAATGGTGGTTTTAAAAATGGAAGAATACAAAACAAATTTTTTGAGGGTTTTGAACCCCTTATTTCACTGATTGATCGGAAATTAGATCAGATTTCGAAACAAAACCAATACGGTTTAGATAATAGGGTGAGTTAAGACTTAGGTTAGGTTTAGATTACATTAGGAATTTAGATATTCTCGGAAGGGAGGTCAAGGCCTAACTGAATGACAACGTCGGGAAAACTAATGGAAAAGAAAGGAATTTAAGCGGAAACGTTTTCTGTCGACACTACAACTTTTATAAAAATAAGTTTAGAGAAACCGACGCTAGATAGCGCGGTTAACTTTAATTAATTATATTTGACGATTGTCAATTCTACAAACAAAATATAATTCTCGGATTTCAAGTTTTAAACTCTAATTATTTAGAAAATGCAAACTAATCGTTAATGATTTCCGCTTTTGAACTTTTGAATTTGTTAGACAAATATTATTCGAGCCGAGTGACCTTGGCTGAGGACGTTATGCAGCCCGCAACATGACCTTTGTGACGCTCAAAGTTTCTTGGGAGAAAATTAGATCAGTGCGTAAATTATAGTTTTGATGTTATATTATATTTTCAAAAATATGTTGCTTAGATGAAAAATTAGAAAACCTAGAAAAATTTGCGGTCAACTGTCCATCATTATTTGTTTGATTAGAAGAATGTTCTAACAAAATCTAGTTAAAAGTTCTGCTGATCCTGATAATGAGTTTTTGAAAGATTGTAAACTGGTAGGTATTCTTAGATGGGAAAATAGCGCGGCAACGTCATTTTCCCGTTAAATATAACGTTTTAGAAGAAAGTTTGAAAAGGCTTTCTCTTTAAATTTGACACTTTATAGGATCGTATGCTGTAAATTCCCAAGTGGAACCTTTTGGAAAAAAAATTGTTCAAAGTTTCTTTTTTGACATTGACACCTTTCTCCCACTTAACCAGGCACCGACCCCATCTAATTCGACACTTTACACAAATTGATGGTAGGAAGAGGACAATTTTTAAGAAAAAAGTGTCGGAATTCATTTCCGTCCAATATTTCCAAAGCACACCAATTCCATCCCCACCGCATCTTTTACCTAGGATACTGGGAAACGCGATAGTAATAATTTAAAAATTCTTGACATCCCGTGAAACAGACCTGAAATTTATGAATTACTCTCTTCATTGTGATCCTCTAGGAAATGGTCCTAATAAACAATGGAGCATATAATGAAATGGTAGACGTTTTACTTGAGTCAATCTATTATTCAGATCCCTAAAAGGCTACCGGATGTTGTTTGGAAAGTTCCTAGCACTTTTCTGAAGCCTGACTTTCTCCAACTGGAATAAAATACGAATGCTAACGTGGTTGTAATTTTTCCTGTTCTGTAGAATTAGGCATGGGACTCACTTGTCTGAACAGGGAAAGTTGTCTAAAATATTTAAGAATCCATTCCTACTCCTTTCACTTTTTTCTTTTTTCCTGGCATCGCGAGTGAAAGAGCCCAGGAAATAATAAAACGGAGAAAGAGCCCAGGAAGGTCATGAATATCCAAATGGAAACTTAACTTTATGTCTTTCTTGCGTAGTCTGGGCGGAAAGTGAAAAAAGTATTATGTAGCAGGCTCTAGAAAATTATGATTGTAGGCACTATAGCTACTGGGGAAAGTCAAAAAGGAAAGAAAAGTTGCTGAACAACATTCGGAATTATATCCAGAATGGCAAAAACATCATAAATGGAGAAGGTAAGGGAAAGCGAAGGAGAAATAAAAAAAAGATTCTCAAAAATAAACAAAAAACTTTTTCAATTCTGGACTGGTCAATTTTTAATGACAGCACGAAAGTCTTCCACGTTTATTCATGTCGTGTTTACATCCTTAGATTGAATACACCAAAAAACTCTAAGTTTTCTAACTTAAAAGTAAAACTGACAATAAATTCTGGTGTGTAAGCTAAATTTTTAAAACTCGAACAGTATTTCAACAGAGTATGTGCTGAGTGTAATGATAGAATATCATCATTTTTGTCACGTTCCTTGAATCTTTATTCCCAAGTCATGACTAGGAAATAACCATATTTTGGAAGTAGCAGTAAATCAAGTGAACCAAAGGAGAAAATAGGTTTAGTAAGGACTCATGACGCCTCATTTCATTCTGACTCTCTTTTCCATTCATTATAAGACGAGTGAACGCATCATTGCTATAGTTTTTGCTACGGGATTTTATTTTCATGGGAAATTTCATCCTCTGAGGTAAGTTTCAGTTTGACTGTGGAATTTGGCACAAGGAAGGACTATATTTCGATTTTCGAGCATTTGTATCTGGGGGATGTTTGTTGGATTTGAGAGTTCTCAGCCCCTTAAGGGATTTGAGTAGAGTAATGGATCAAGGCTTTGATAGATTTCTTTTCGTTTTTTAGGAAGCAGAAGTGGACGTGAGACGTGTTGGTCATTTCCAGCAAAAATTCCAGAGGGAGGCTCAAAGGCTAAGTTAAGGCAAATTGAAACCTAACTCGGCCACTGCCGCGCATCCAGAAACTTGACATTCCATTTTTCTTTTTGCTTGATACTGGAGAAATTCTACAGAGTCACAAATAGCCTAAAGTAAGCTACAACCTCAAAAAAACGAAAGCAATTTTTGTTACGAAGGTATGTACTATTGTAACTGCAATTAGTCGGAAATATGAATAATTGAAGGGATACAAAAATTGAGTTTATTATAGTAAAGCTTGCGGCTTCATTATTTTCTGGTTGCAAAGCTTTTCATTGAATATTTGAGTTTGATTATCTGGAAGTTGTTTGAGGAATGTAATTAACGTAAAGGTAGGTCTATCCAAAAAGAGTTAATTTACCAGAAATTTGTAAATATGAGATTGGTCCGTCACCTGCTCAATAAATTCACCGGATGTTTATAGAAGATATATAGTTTATTCTAATTTATGTGGAAGTTTAGTTTTACAGACTTCAGACTCTCAATCATCTAAATTGAGATGATTTTTGTAGTTCTATTTCAATAAATCTTTAGATCTTGTAAACTACTGTCATATTGTTTAAATTATCAAATATAATATGACTAATTCTCGAAACAATAATAGTTAGGCTAGGTATTAGTTTGTTTGAGATTCGCTTAAAGCACCTCATTTCAAAATTGAACTTTTAAGTCATTCTGTTTCTTTTTTCAAAAACTTTCAAGAACGTTTCGAGAGTTCCCTAACATTCCACAATGAAAATTAGATTTCGAGAAAACGAAAATCTAGACCATTAATTTCCTCTGTATACTTTGACAATGGTGATAAATGAGATACTTTGCAGTTACGAAAAAGGTCGCTTGATTTGAAATTTCGGGGGATGAGAAATGTCTGAACGCAACTAATTTTGGTTTTGGAAGTTGGAAGATAGATTTAGCCTTCCTGCAATGATAGGTGAACAAACAAGGGCCTTCGTAGGAAACTGTAAGAGTAATGGCTAGCGTCAAAAAAGCAAAAATTACTTCATCCAGCGCAAGATCCCTCTTTCCGTAGCTTTCCTTCGTCGAAAGTTGAGAATTGAGGGTGTATGGAAGCTCACTAATAATAAATTACCCCCTTGTGACTTTCCCTTCCGGAGAAAGTAGAGATGATCAGGTTACTCAAACTGAGCAAGATTTATCATCCATAAGCCATTATAAATCCATCCTTCTTTTTGTTTCCTCTTTTTTTTAATGAATAGCTTTCTCTCTCTGTTTGACTTTCGAACTGTTGCGGCCTGGAAAAATTGTTCTGCTTCTAGAAAACCGTGTCCCTCGAGTCATTAAAATTGAATCCATCTTCAGGCCAGTTGGGAGTTGCCTTATTCCAAGAAAAAAAGAATTCGGAACAAATCGGACCTGTGCTTCAAAGAATTGTCTGCGGCTGTCCTAGGCCCGTTTAGATTCCAATCCTTGGACCAAAACAACTCCTAGAGATTGGATAGGAAAGTGAAAGTGAGTGAGAGAAAATTTCCCTGTGGAATTTTAAGAAAGTTGGAAAATTTCTACGAATTTTATTGTTTTACGGCTTTGGGAATTTCTCCATTTCCTTGCCGGGAAGACGTTGGCATACGTTTTCTACGACACTGAACTTTCAGAACAGTTACGTTCTAAAACCAAACAAGGAAACATAGCAGCCCCTATAACTGCTCTTAATTTTGAATCACCAGATTGTTCAATGGGTAATAACTTATGGCTGAGGTCCAAATTGGAAAAGTAATTTTTTCGAACCCTTCTAAAAGTGGGATTTTCGTGTTTGTTCATTCACTCAAGCGAATCGCTTTGATTGTTCCGGGTGAAAGTCACTACTTTTCTGAAATGAAGAGAGTTGAAAAGAGAAATTCTGAAAAAGGGTACTCTTTTTTGAGGGTGCAACTAGGGGTTGAAGGCCTCGAATTGCTTTTCAATGGTGTACCACAAGCAAGAAAGCAATTGGAGTGTCTATGAAGAGTTACGTTTTGTCTGCCTTTGAAAAGGCTGAACAAAGGCAGGAACATATGACTCAAACAGGATTCATTTCAGGGAAGATAATATTGAAGAGCTTTTTTCCAAAAGGACGCAATTCCAAAAGTTAAAAGTATTGGTAGTGTCAGAGAAACGGGAAATTCTCTGGAGATTTCAAACGAGAAAATGGAAGAGGGAAAGGATTATTTATTGTGTCCTTTCTGAGTACTATTGCGAATTTTCTCTCAATTTTATTTATTGTCAAGGAAAGTCACTTTCTCCCTGTCACTTCTTATACAAATACTCCAATCAATATGGACAAAAACAGTTTTCAAAAATACTTTCTTAAGATCGTTTTTTCCGTTTTTCAGGCTGTATATCAATAACATTGAAAGGCCTCTCCCAAAACAAACCAATTTCTAGTTTATCAGTTTTTGAGAAATTGGACACAACACTCTTTCCTCTCTCGTGTCATATTAACTTATGTAGCAAGCCTAAGCTTGAAGCTAACAATACGATTACTTTTTTTATTTGAACTTAAATTTATTGGTTTTCAATTTTCATTTATAGGTTAGGTTTAATTAGGTTTGGGTATAACCAAACGATTTTATTTATAATTCTTGCATTGTAGGACCAAGCTTGAGAATTGACAAATTTTTATCAATTTTTATCACATTTTTGGTTTAGGTTTTTTTAAACCTAACTTAAGTTCTATTAACAATAAAAGCTGGGTATTGCAATCGAATTAGAGCATTATTGTCTTCGTTTGAACTACTATCACTTACCATTGTCATTCGTAAGAGTGAACGTACTTGCCAAGCATCTGTTGGCATCAAGTCTTTGAGTCTCTGAGCTGGTACTTAACGGGTTTAAAGCTGACCCTCCTCGCTTGACAATTTGAAAGACCTAATCCAACTCCAAGGGCCTACACAGAGGACCTTCAATCTCCATTTTCCTCACAATTGAGGCGTAAAATCCCTCACATCGCTTCATTTAACTTAAAGCATCATCCAGGCCCACTACTTTCGCTTAAAAGCGTTCTAATTCTCAGCAAAAGTACAGCGATTCTAACCTGTGACCGACAATTGAATGAGCTCCTTTGCACCTTGAAATCAAATTTCTTTCTTGTTATAAGAATTTTTCCTGTAAAATACTTATAAAAAGAATACTTATAAAATCAAAAACTCGAATACCATTGGAATTAGCGTAGTTCAGAACCGTAGAAGTTTATGTTGGCTTGTGTTGCAAATGATTGTTATTACGAAGTTTAAAATTTCTTGTAGATGGGAATGTGTGGGTGGGAGAAGACAATTCGGCTTTTTTAGGAACTCAATAGTTCTTCCTTTCACTCTCTCGTTGAAAAGGGTCGGAAAAAGTCGTAAAAATTAAATAATCAGTGAGTAAATAAGTAATGATGGATAAAAGAAGAATGGGGAACTGGGGATAATAAAAGAGTTTCCTTGTTTTCTAAACTCCTAGAGTGCTTAGACCAGTTCTTGTATTTTTTCGGCCAATCCCGAGCGAGCTGTATGCCCTTTCCCCTTTCTATGAACATAAATAATGCATCATAAGCCCTTATGTCATCTCCTACTCATCCCTAACACAGAATCCCGTCCAAAGACCTCCACAGCATTTTCAATCTTCACAAGACCCTGCCCAAACAGATTGGAGAGTTAGGGATGAAGGGATGAAAATGGAAAATGTCAAGGGTCAAATTTCCAAGCAAGGAAATCGGTCGATTTCTCTTTGACGAAAGAGGAGAATCCAAATGGTGCATTAGATTGCTCATTTTTTGATTCCCAATGCTAAAACTTTTGTTGCAGGGTGTGTTCAAAAAAGTTAGAATGACTTTGGGCAATTAGCTTGAAGAGGCAGTGCATAATAAGTCGAAATCAAGTTCAGAGTGAACCATTATAGTGTGTCTGCCACAATTCAATTGCGAAGGCTCCCTCCCTACCGAGGGTGTTCACTTCCATTATGTTCACTTTACAAAGTGACAAGTATAACTCAGATGTATGACTCCTAGCCAACTATTACACCCATTGTTACACCACTTCAAAAAAAAAGCGGAATTGAAAAAAAATGCAGGCAGGTGGCACAAATTAGCACATGTGGACCTCATTTGATCAAAACTGAACTTGAAGTAATGAAACAAAAATTTGATTTGTTGATGAAATGTTACACAGATCGCATTAACCGAAATGTTGCATAATCTTAGAGAAAAAAACTTTACTAATTTAGAACATTCTGTCTTAGTAATAAAAAGCTATATGTCTCATTCAAAATGCCTCCTTAGCTGTCATACAATCATGTACCTGACTGATGAGTTGTTCTATTTTTTAAGACTAGGTTAGGTTTAGGTTTACCTAACCTAAACCAAAGCAACTTTTTTTTCGAAATCAGGTAACCTAAATAATGAACATAGTCCAACTCTTGTAGGCCAAGTGGTTAGAGCCTTGAGCTCTAGCCAATGGACGGGCACGGGTTCGAGTCCCGGTG
>JAQFYP010000185.1:0-30407 GCA_034694865.1 Bilobella braunerae
GATTTTTCTCGTTATGTCAATGATCAGAATTTAAAGCCACGGCAGCGTATCCAAGAGTTACTATCATCCACCTATGACTATCGAATTTGACGCACTAGCCTCTACTTTAATGACTATTGAATCCACATTCAGAGACGCTCAGTATCATTGCGATCGCCATTTAACTTCGGCTTTTTCATCCTGTCAAAGCAAAATTACACAAGAAAGAGCAAATTGTGAAAGCGCCCTCGGCAGTTTGTTTAACCGGGTGTGCAGGGTGCTTGACCTAGGGTCGGGCTTATGCGCAAGTTTAGACAGTGCTGGAATATGTAATGGTGTTTCTTTTCCTGGCGATGTAATTTCTGAAACGCTTCCCACTGTTCATTTTCTGAGGAACGAAATTAAAGAGCTCTTGGACTTCAATCTGACCGTCAGCAGCAACGATGTGCAAATCAAATCCAACTTCAAGGAATTTGTGATGGAGGTTGAAAGAAACACAACTGATTCTTACTTTTTTACTGTTCAGCAGGTAGAGTACGGAATTAACATTTGTCATAAACTAATTGGGCTTACAGTGCTAATCATTCCACTTGCTGCGGCAAAATTTGTTTATGACAATGGACTCCAGCGTTCTGTCTCCTTGCGCCCGCCAAAAGCCTTTCATTTTTTTGAAGCCCTAAAAATGTCGAACAAAAGACAAGTTTTCTTTTCCTGGATGCTAGTCGCCATGCTTTCGATTGGTGGGTCAGTAACGCTTTACTTAATCGATTTCATGCTTCGCAAGGCTCTTGAAAAGGCGGTTGAAGTAGGAACCACCTTCAAGGTGGACTTTACGGCGCAAGTAAATTTTAAGGTAGAGGCAAGCGGTTGCCGGGTAATTTCCGCAATTCTCAACCAAATTTTGCGCATAATGCAGCATGAAAAAAAATACAACTTCCAGCCCAACGTTGAAGACTGCTTGCCGAAACCTAACGCACCAGTTACCATGTTCATTTTTGCGATTGTCATTGGCTTCAACGTTGCTTACTTTCTCTTCACCTTGCTAAAGAAAGCACTTTTAAAATATAGAATGCAAATTCTATTTTATTTTTATCCGGAGTGGTTTTCGCAACCCTGCACTCATGCACAATTCATCCCTAAAGTTTCTAAAGCAAGCTCCGTCCACTACAGCGCCAAGGACCAGAAGGTCGTGATCAAGAAGGGAAGGGAACAGGAGGCGAAGAAAGCAACAAAGTGCCAAAAAGTAGAAAAAAAGATTCAAAAACCTCTTTCTGAGACAGATGATGACTACGACTAGACTGTCACCTTGCTCGTATTTGCTGGCTTTGATTTCGTTTTTGCATTCTTTGATGAGACAGTCTTTGGTCTCACAACGCTTGAAACTATTTTGCTGACAGTTTAATTACTGCCGCTTTAAAGCTTTGCTTTAATGAATTATATGCTTGAGCATAATTGCTTATCTTACAGTGTTGAAAACTTTGTAAGGTACTGCAAATTAATTTAAGTTGAACTCGGTTAAAACAATTAAGCAAGTGTATGCATTTACTTGAATTAAATGATAATAAGTAATTAAAGTGAGTAATGCCCATGTCACAGTATGTTTTAATAATTTATTACCAATTCAAGGCTAACTGTAGAAAATAATCATGATTAATAACGTAAATGAATAGTACAATGATAAAAATCTTTCTGTTATTAACTCTTAATGGTAGGCATACGGGGTGCAGTGTTGCCACACCGTCAAGCGTTGTTGGCAAAATTCTCGCAGCCAGGTGCGAGAGGCTCGACAAATGTTGCGAGTTTTCTCCCTTCTCCACCTTTCAACTTAAATTACTAAATAAAGTGTTTATATAGTATATAAATATTTTTACACCAAAAAAAACTAGACAATTTTTGCAACAAAATCCCAAGAATAAAATTTCTGTAAAAAATCACTCCAACGTCGCCAAAAATGAAATGGCGTTTTATTTCGCTAATAACTCGAGCTAGGGGCAAAAGTGCATTAAAAGCCACGGTGTATTCCTCGGAAATGGTCTGATCTTTCCAAAAATGCAATGAAATTGAACTTTCACCGTGGAAAAGTACGTCCTTTTCTCAAAAAACTAAAATTCTCGCAAACTGGGGCGAGAGGCTCGACTCAGTTTGCGATGCATCGCCTCCTGGTGCGATGCGCTCGATGTCAGTTGCGAGAAAAAATTTGCGAGAGCATCGCCTCCAGATGCGTGGAGTCCAGACTGTAGGATGTTGCTCTTAATTCGTACACTTCGTTTGGTTGAACTTAAAATTTTCAAGGGCGCGAGCGCTAATTCAAATTTTCACTTTGTAGCTCCCCTCCGGTCCGGCACCAAGACCGAATGTCAAATGTTTTTGAATCCGTTGCAGTGGTTGCACCAGTAGTCAACTTCAAAAGATTTTCATTAATTATTCATTCAGGAATTAATTAGTATTCAATCAATTAAGGTAGTGATAACAAATTATCAACCAACAATTAGCATCATGCTTTCTGAATTCGAATCAAATTTGTATGATCGTCAAATTCGTCTTTGGGGCGTGGAGGCTCAAAAGAGGTAAGTTTCGTTTAATCAAGTAATCGAATTAGCCTAATCAATCATTCTTTCAAACATTATCATAATAGTCGGTCAATGTTAAGGAGCTAATCTTAAGGGGTCTTAAATAGGAATAGTGTTAGAAGTTAAGTATTTTTCATTTGAAAATTGTAATTTGGAATGCCAAAAAATCCTAGTTTGGCCTCCTGTCCTGTCGTTTTAAGTGTTTCTACTGATGATTTCAATGAAATTATTCGAATGCAATTACTGTTCTCGCAGACTAAATAATGCTCGGATCCTAATCATTGGTTTGAGTGGCCTTGGGGCTGAGGTCAGTAAAAACATCATTCTCGGAGGAATAAAATGCATCGTTCTCATGGACCATAGAACAGTTTCAAAATCCGATCTTTCCAGTCAATTTCTTTTGGCGAAGAACAGCATGGGACATAACGTATGAGTATATTGTATTCGTAATGGTTACCCACCCCTTATTCCAGGCTAAATCTAAATGGATTGCATGCTTTGCTAATCTCATACAGCGTGCAGCAGCATCTCTTGCCCGAGCCCAACGCTTGAATCCAATGGTGGATGTCATTGCAAGCAGTGCCAGCCCGGATGACAAAAATGACCTATATTTTGAGCAGTTTACTGTTATTTGCGCAATAGGCTGCACCAACAGTCAGATTAATCGATTAAATCGTATTGCCAGACAATGCGATATCAAATTTTTTGCCGCTGATGTCTTTGGATTTTCCAGCTTCATATTTGCTGATCTCGGAAACAGCCACAAATACACAAGGTTTCCAGCACAAAACCGATTTGTTTGTATACATTATAGAAACAGCGAATTAATTAAGGAAAGTTGAATGATTTCTGATTTATTATTCATAGAGAGGTCGTAACACCTGCAACGAAGGATAAAGCAGAGTTTACAAGGGTCGTTAGTGACTGTGCTACATTTTGTCCATTCCAAGAGATTCTGGAAATGAACTGGTCTAAGGCAACTTCTGGGTTTGTTCGGAAGACGAAACCAGCAGTCCACGTGATCCTGGGTATAATTTGAATTTTTACTTAAACCATTGTTCCTACCTGTTTGCCCAATAGATTACCAATGCCAAGAGACATCTATTTATTTGCAACACATTTTTCGCAGTTTTACTAGAATTCTTGGAAAAGTTTAAACGCCCCCCTACTCCAAACTCAAGTGATGATATTGCAGAGTTTCAGAACTTGTTGGAGTCATATCTCAATTCGAACGGCCTCTCCAGGGATCTCATTCAGCCAGCATTAATTGCGTATGTCTGTATTAAACAGGAATAGTTTTAAACACTTAATTCACTAAAATATATAATTTTCTTTTCTACTTTTAGTAATATCTCGGGACAACTTGGACCCGTCTGTGCCATCACTGGTGGCGTACTTGCTCAGGAAATTGTAAAGGCTATTTCCCAGAAAGACGAGCCTATTTCCAATCTCTTTGTATTCGATCCTGTACTTGGAACAGGAGTAGTTGAGAAGTTCAGTCGAGCAGATACTCCAGGTGTCTACGTCAATTAGTTTTACTCGAACTGTTGAACTCACCAGTCAATTCTTTGTTTCATACTTCCGTATTTTCTATTACAGATTAAGTTATTTATTGTCTGTTGTTCCACAATTTATGCAATATTTAATTGGCAAATTTCAAATTTAATACAGCCTTTATTAAAATCATTACCATTGCATTAAAGGAGAGCAAAAATACTAAATTAATTACATAAAACCTTTTAATAACTTTAGTACGTAAAGTATAAGTAGAACCCTTTAATTTATAATTATTCGTTTTTGAAGTTTTTTCGTTTTGAACATATTCGAAGAAATTCAAAGACTGCTCAGAGTAGTTTGTAAAAGGAATTCATTATGTCTACTTCAACGAAGTAGTCAATATTCGATTGCTTCGTTAGTTTAATAGGTGGTATTCGTTAAATCTACCTAGGAAATAATAGATGCGTTTTGTCAGGCATTCCACTAAAGTAATAATATTGTTTTGTCAGTTCATGATTAGTTCGTGATCAGTGTTTATGAATGAGGTCACAAAGTATCTCACGGGTCATTTGTCAATTTCAGAACACCCTCCAAGCAAAGTTCCTTCAAAGTATCTCGCCTTGTCAGTCTAAGCGAAATGCTGTTTTTGGAATAGCGTTTTTACATTTCCATAACGTAATTATTATTTGTGCTCATTTTC
Source organism: Bilobella braunerae (assembly GCA_034694865.1). Lineage (NCBI taxonomy): Eukaryota > Metazoa > Arthropoda > Collembola > Poduromorpha > Neanuridae > Bilobella > Bilobella braunerae. The sequence continues at coordinate 4,747 of JAQFYP010000185.1, forward strand.
CACCAATCGAGGAAATAGTCACAAAGATCCAGAATATCGAAGAAGCACTTGTACGTTTTCCCGCAGTCCTTTTTGGCCTTGCCGTCCTTCGCCGCTAGTTGAAACAAAGATGCTTTCGCTTCCGATGTTCCGTTACTCGGAGCTCTATAATAATTGTAGCAATTTTCACTGCAGTTCTATGCATTTAGTTTCCTTAAGGACTTACGGAAAGAAGATTTGGAAGGGTGTGGCCATCATGCCATACTTCTTGGAAAACTTATGTGCTTCGCAAATTGTTTTCTGCAGGCATTTGGTTGTATCCAATCCAATGTTGTTCGTAAAGTCAGCTCCCATGAAGTTGAAGACTTTGTTGGACGACATGAGATGATTCAGGATTCCATTGCGATCATTGCTTCGTCCTGTGACATCGGGACGCGACCCCGTGAATAAAATCGGTACAGCAAAAATCAGGACAACAACCAGCAAACTGAAGAGACCAAAGATGGCCTAAATTGTAAATACAAAATTGAATTACATCCCATTTCAAAATAAATTCTTGCTTTGCAGACCTGATTTGCCAAATCAACGGTGGAGCCTTGGGATGCCCTCTGCGGGAGCGTAAACGAGAACAGTGGAACAGTAAGTGCCACGGACGTGTTGAAGAGTCGACGCTGGATAAACGCTGATTCTGGAGCGGTAGCGAAATCTCGAAGACTCTCATATGCGTTCGGTTGCTGCGCCGGAACACCATAGTTTGACGGCGGAGGGCCATAAGAGGACGACGGGACGCCATAAGTGGGTTTTGTCGTTGGAGCCGTTGCGTAACCGCCTTTGGTATGCGCTCCATATTGGGTTGAAGGAGCATTGTAGTGAGAATGTGACGCTGGCGGAAGATAACTGGAATATTGGGTTCCAGGACTTGGAAGATCGCCCTGGACAAAACAGCCTCCAAGCCAAGTGAAGATCACAAAACAAATTGCACCTGTTGAAAATCTCTGAAAATTTCAATCATCTCCAGGATATTTTAGTGTCGATTTTTTCGAAATTCGACTTACCTGTTGCCTTCATTTTTCTTTTAGAATTTCAAGAAATTTTTCTTATCACTTTGACACTTTGCCCTTTGTCCCTGAAGACACAAATGGCACTGATCTGACTGATCTTGATGGACACGAATCCTGTCAGAGAAAAATGTTCCGTTGGACCGAATGCATTAGAATATTTAGCATTTATACCGCAAGAAAAGTTAACGTTGATTCTGACACAAATAAGAGATGCCCATGCTCCAAATATTGACATTTGAGGCTTCTGAATGAGCGTGAATATTAGTTACACGGTAAACAAAGTTTACGATGCAATCCCATTTTCGAACACGCGTGTAAGTCTTGCACGTACTTAAGTAAATGACACATATTTAAGTTTAAGAATTTCTCACTTAAATAATAAATGGTCTCATTACGTTAACCCGATTTATTCTTCAGACACTAATTTTAGATGCAAGGCTTCCAAATCTAGAAAATTCTGTTGACTAGAGCAAGAGTGTGTAGATTTACTTTTCGAATGTCAATAGTTTGGGCTTTCACTACTTTTTCTTTTCTGAACAGTTTAATGTGCCTAAGTGGAATTGGTTGAAAATTAGTGTCCAAAGTACTCAGTCCTGGTCGCAATGGCGGCTCAATTCGGAAACCTTTGGCCCTTAATCGAAAGTTTTTGAACATCGGATACAGTAAAGTAGTTTTAGAATATTCTAAATTGGCCCACGAATATCGCGTCACTCCGCATACTTCCCATCCAAACTCCGCGGTTTCTCTTGCCGTTTTTCGTAAACCACTGAAAGCTGCGATTTTGTACAGGCCGTAAGGTAGGGATGCGTTGAATTCTTGAAACCGATAGTGCACGGTGCAACAGAGGTCGTTGTGACAAACCTTGGCCTCCGATTTCACCATGTCCAATGGCACAATGGAATAATTTCGCAAATCCTCATTGAGGAAAACGAAATCGGAAAAAGAATTTTCCGGCCTACTTTTTTCGAGGTGGGTAGATACTGGTTTCGAATAAGGGATAATTGGTACTTCGGAAATGATCAATTGTGACCCAGACTTGGGGTCAAAAGTATAGTTAAGTGCCCCTGCAGAGCTTGAGAAGATTCCGCTACCAAGGGTACCTCTTCCGGGTTGATGATATCCAGACACTAGGAGATTTGCTCCAGCGCTCATTCCCCAAATTGTGTTGGTCTGCGTCGCTGAAAAAAAAAGTCTTATTCAATTTTCTGTAATATTTGATTGTTTTCAGATTAAGAAGCGTAATTGTGGAAAGTAAAATTACCGGTTAGAAATGGCAATTCGTCAACCCAGGCCATCGTAATTACAAAGTTCCTTATTCCATTTCGAACTAAATTGATTGCTGGCGCCTCAAACATTATATCAAAGCAAGTAAAGGTTCCAAAAGTAACGCCAAAGTCCGTGTCAAATGTCACAGGTTCAGGCCGCAGAGGGACGTTGAATTCGTTTTCAAAGTATAAGTTGAATTTGTGATACCTAAATTATGATAAAGTAATTGTAAGTCCCATACTTACCTTAAATACTTTACTATTTCGGATAATTACTTAATTACTTTGCTATTATTTCTCCATTTCTGTTGAACACCAAATTTGTGTTATAATGACATACGTCTCCTTCACTTCTGCGACATCCACTTCCGGCTCCCTCTGATCCCACTTCGATTTCAGCCAGGTTTAATACGGCGTAGATTTGATGAGTGTTCGCAGCGCATGACAGTTTCCGAAGTATCTGGATTATAAAATAAAGTTTATATGTCCAATTTATAAGTGTCCACGTTCAATCATAAATCTTATAATCACTGCGTTTACGCATTTCTATCCCTACGGGATGTGAATCTGTTCTAAAACATGGTGCTTCTCCTATTGGTGGAAGTGGAAACAAAAATGGATGCAGTGCTATTCGATCTTTGGGAAGATGAAGAGACGTGAGTCCATATTCAGGAAATACAATAATATCCACGTTCTGCAAATCAATATTCACAAAAAGTTAGCCACCAGCACGATTAACATTAGAATTCTTGGGAAAAACTGTGCAAGCTTACATAGGTTTTTGCTTCAGCAATAAATTGAACGTACTTGTCGCTATTTGATTCTAAAACATATTCTGGAGATATGGCAGTGGTTGGTTGGACTGGTTGAAATTCGACCACAGCCGCTACATACGTGTCTCTCTTTAGGAAAAAAAAGTGTTTTTTGGAATACTTATAGGTATTTAAAAGTAGTTTATAATTTTGTTTCACGCACCGGAACACCAATTACAAGATGACTTGCTATGGAAAAGATAAACAGTAGCAATGCACTTTTGAGCCGGAAGTTCTCCATGTTTGTTTTTCACCACCAAATTTTGCATACAATTGAGCGTTCAAAACAAAAATACCATCAATTACTCAATTGGGAGTTTAGCGGCTAAACTCTCTCAAACTAGAACAAAAAATTTAGACTTAAACTTGATGTTTATATGTAGTAAAGGTTTTATGATTTGCTAGAGAACATAATCACGGTCACGGTATATCGGTCTAATTGTGACATAAATTTCATGCTATTCAACTCAACAGACGCAATGCATTTCAAATATCCATCTCAAATTATTATTCGTCTACCATTCCTTTCGTTTTTATACATGCATCTGCATTTTTAAACCGTTCCTAAATGGTTTCATCCCAAATTACCTTGGATTCGTGCTGCTGAATTTGGAAAGGATAAAAGTGTGAGTTGGAAGGTCAATTATATTTGGCTCAGGTTCTATATTCTCATGGCCCACTTATTTGATCTTGGCTCAAGATTGTCCTCATCTTAATATCGTGGGACTCCGCTGTAACTTACGTGCCCCACATTTGGAATTACATGACAAGAGGACGAGATGGATTTTGATAGGCGGAAATCCACCTCACTGATTTGCATCTGCGAATTAATGACTGTTGTCTGAGGTAGATGTGGGCTAAAACATGAGGTCTGAGGCTGGGAAGGAGACGGGAAAAGGGAAAGTGTGTCGAGTGGCTTTGAGGATATGAATCTCAACAATAGGCAACATATTCGAAGGATAACAATGCGACGGTGGAAATAGGCCTTACAACGGTTCTTCCTCGCTTTCATTATCATCAAGGCATCTTAGCCTGGGTAACACTAATTTACATTTCTCCAGCCTTCAATTTCGTGTCAGCGCTCTGGAACGCAAAATTAGTTTCATTGCAAATTTAAATTGCAATTTCCTTGGCAGTGTGTCAACATTTCTGCAGCCTTACCAATGTGCTACCTTTGCCACATTCTCAACGCCGTTTACAACTTTATTTGCTCAAACTTTTTCCTTTTAGTTCTTGCTGCAATTCCGCCCTCAGAGTATCAACCCAATTCACAAATTGAGCCATATTTATAGAGGTAAGATAACTTTTAATTTCCTTTATAACTGGAATTTTGTGAAGGTTTGAAATTTTGAAATTTTGGCCTTTGCTCTATGGATAGTTTGGACAAAATTTAAATAAAAGCGAATTTATTTACGCCCGATCCTCTGTTAAATCGAGTATTTTTGTATCTAGGTCATGAGAGAACAACTTCGCGTCCTTTTGCTTGCTGTCCTGATTTACGTCTTGGTGTCGGACATTATGGAACTAGCGTCCTACATCCCTGTCACTAGCATAGCACCGCTGATTCAACGTCTTCTTCCTGTTAAAGCCAGGCTTCAACAAAGTATCAAAACTAAAGAAGAAGATTCCAAGTCTTCAAAGAATTTGGACAGGGATGAGCGTGTGTTAAGGAAACTGAAGTTTGCACAAGGCACGGCTACCTTAGTATCTCCGCAAACATCCCCTCGTAAAGGACAATCTACTTCGCAAAGGGCCCTCCCTCAACAGAATGAGTTGACAGGTAACAGAATGATTAATCGATCTTTTCAAAATTATTTACACTTTATTATTAATTAAATATTAATGAAAATGCTTTCCTGTTACTTTTTATTGTAGCTCAAGAAACTGAGCAAATACTTCAAGCAAGGCAAGAATGGTTAAAGTCAATGCAGGACCAATGCTTGCCTAAATTAGTTTGTGAGCTTCACGCTTCCCTTACCGGACGAAACAGTTTAAGCGATATTGAAATGGGGATTCTGACGGCCATCAAGTAAGTCATATTTAAATTAAGCAAATATAAATAGTTTCATTATAATTTTTATAAATTGCTTTAAATATTTGCTTAATTTTTTTAAAATCAGAGATACAAGCCTTGGCACCTCTGCTGAAGTTGTCTCCAAGTACCACTTTGCAGCTCACATGGGCCAACTTTTGGCAGGCGTCGAAGGGAATGGATGTCACAATTTCTATCCAAGTTGTCCAATAGCTGGGACGCAAGTTCTTCAGATCCTTAAGGCAGTCAAACTGCGCAAAGCTTAATTCCGTCCTCGTACCTACGACATATTCTCGACTCAATATACCTTGAGCCAACTTAGAAAGACGTGCTAGTAATTGTAATGATCCACGCCTTATCATATACGATTTCAACAAATGTTTTTAAGACTGAAGAACAATCTCACTTTTTTTCAAATACTTTTGTCGATATGGACATTCTTCATATTTCTATTTTTTAAAAAGCTGGAAATGTAGACGATAGTACTGTAAGTAAATTTTTAAAATAGTAAATCCCCCGAAACATCAAATAAAATATCAATGTAACATAAAAATATTTGTATGGTAGTAAGTTCGGTTTTATTTTATTTTAGAACTTTTTCTTCCTAATGGATAATATTTGATTATCCATTATTTGGGCCAAAAACCCAAAAAGTAATAGAAGGAAGAAGGAATCTATAGAGAATTCAAAGACTCATTATAAAAATGACATGTACACATTTGTACATGCACTTTATTCGAACTCAATGCCTAAGAAGAAATTTTGAAATTCGAAACGCTTAAAATAATTTAAAATTTGATTAATGCACAACCTATGAATGCGGATCTGAAAGTGAGAGTGATACAAAAAAGAGATATTTTGACAATGCAACATTTAGAAGGAGAAAGTTAATTTTTATTTGTATCTTTGAAGATGCATCATTCCTAAGATCATTTTCTCTTCGTTGTCTTCCTTGGGCACGTATTTGCACCTCTTGGGTCGCTGTGCCAAGGGAAGATGAATCTTTTTTACGGAAGATGAATTGCTTTGCAAAATGCAGGACTTCCATTTCCAACGAGCAGATTCATTCATCTTCAACCAGAAGGCGGAGCGCAGCGGCGGCGTTTATTACAAGAAGGCACTTACAAAGGCCCAATTTGCCCTCGCTCTTTAAATGCCTTTTACTTCTATTACTCGAACATCATTTTGCAAGGTTCACTTTGCAAAAGGATGAGGTTGACTCCCCTTGTTCTACTGCTCCTTCTTGCGATTCAGTTTAACCTTATTTTACATAACTCCGTCGCTAATACCTTTGTAACCATACCGGCTTGGGTTGCATTTGGAGCTATTACTGCGGCAGTCAAATTGAAACTCATTTTGGTCAAGATTTTGTTCGCCTTGAAGACAATGGGAATTGGTAAGGAAATACTGCTTAAATATTTTATGCTTCTTTTTATTTAAGCTGATATTAAGCAATCCAATCGTAATGCAAGCCGGTATTTGCATCTTATTATACTTGTTTTGGTATTCATTTTCAGGTAGTATTAGATTCAAACGTTCAGCCGCTATACCCGTGAACGAATACGACGAAATACTTGAAGCTTGGAATGAAATCGAAATTGCTGCCGGCCGAAGCTTAGAATTCATCCTCGATAGTTGCATCTCCGGAGCGCTACGCAAACACACAGCCAAAAATAGTGCTTATAACTATAGCGCTGATGAAGACCGAACAAAGTAAAACATTTTAACCTTTAAAACAAAAAATTCAAACTTTCTAAAAAAATTTTTTTTTGAAAAGTTCTAGAACACAATTGTCCACTCCTGACAAGTCCTATGCTTATCCCAAATTTGTCAGTTTTTTAATCGGCTCTATAACCGGTAGCATTGCAGCGTGCAAGATTCTGGAAGATGCATTGCAAAGGAATGGAATTCGTCAGTATGAAAAAGCAACATAAACGGAAAACATCAAATCGCTGCAAAAGGCCTTGTCTACGCCACAAAACTAGCGATCTACTCCAGAAAACATTACCATATTTACACTGTGATAAACAAGCATTTTCCTACTTCGGGTTTACGTTACAGCTTAAGTTAAATACTTGTTACTTTATTAAGTGTGGTGCCAATTTTTTACAGTACACTTACATATTAAGTATTGTTAAAATGCATTGTTGCTTACAAAAAAATTACGCCAATCCTACCTAGTTTACAATGATAGTTGAATAAAACATAAAATAAAATTTTAAATAATTTAAATAATTTAAAATAAGAGAAATTATTTGATAGTCTCATTATCGAGTGAAATTATCATTGAATCATTACCCAAGAGTGTCGTTAATAAATAAATGATAACTTTTTGGCAACAATACTTGTGTTTTACTTTTCTCTAATGAAATTAAGTGGTATTATAACTTTGAAGACTGGTGTAATTAAAATAATTAACAAGATAATAAGGTTATTTAATTTTAATCATTGTTCATATGTGAAGTAGATCTAGATGCATTATGACGTAATTTGTTTACAATTATTTTTGCTAATTGTTACAGTAGAATGCTTGGCGAAAGTCGGAAGATCCTTGTATTACACAGGGCGTTCGCTTAATTAGCAATATATGACTTAATTTGGCTTAATCACTGTGGATCGCTGCCTCGTCCTCACACTTGAAAAAAGTTTTCTCAAAATCGCATTGTTCGCGTTTCCAATGCTCTACTTCATCCTTTCTAACCCCACGCAAAATTTCCTGTATACTAAATACAGGTATAATGATAATTATAGTTAATAAGGTATGTTATCACAGCGAATACAATTGTTGCTTGCTCTTCCGTTAAGTTAAACACACTCAAAAGAAAAGTTCGTAAAGAACGTAAAGAAATTCAAAAATAATAAATTGAGTCTTGAAATTATGAAAGCCAGGGTTAAGTGACCATGCAAGTTAGACATACAACCAAAAACCAGTATGGACGTTTTCTGGCACTTCAGTAATTGGGAAAAGAAAACTTGGTCAGTTTTATACTTGGCATAATCGTTTTATGAGCTAGTTTTAGTTTAGTCTTTAAACAGAACGGAAGTTCATCTTTCAAGGATCCGACAGTGTTCAAGTTTCAAGTATGAGGGCGCAAACCCTGATCCTCCATGTAGGGTCACTCCTGATTTTGTGCAGTTTTCTTCATCAAGTACATTCGACGCTGATGTTGGGGTCCATGATGCTGGCCGCAAAAACTGGACTCATGCTTGGGAAAATGGGGGTTGGCGGGATGATGATGATGCTGCTGGCGGGTAAGTTTGGAATTTGGTGGAGTTTATTAAAGATGTATTTTGAACCTGTTTAATTTCAAGCGTCGCAGCAGAATTACGATGGTTCCAACAAAGGATATGGGAGAAAGCGATCAGTGCGTAGTGCTGAAGACTCGACCAAAAGCAGCAAATTGGCGACGCAGGAGGAAATACTTTTGACGGAAAGAATGGTGCGTCAAATTGATTCTACGTTTGACAGCTTGACTTGTATTCCCAAGTTTGTCTGCGGAATGAATGCCCAACCTCCTTCAAAGAAAACAAGTATCATAAACGACTATGGACATCTTCTGAAGCTTATGTTGGAGTAAGTGAATAAAAGCTTCGAAAACTAAATTTAACGAAACCTTCGTTTTCTGTTCTAAACTTTCGGCAAATGTTCTTTTAGGCATTTTTTAAAATGATATAGTGTGAACATTGTACGAAATGCAAAATTTTCGTTTTTAGTGATTCCGACGACGATGATGAGGATTCGGAGGAAGGCAGTGCTTCATCGAAGGGAAAGAAGGGATTGCGACTCAAAGACACAGAAAAAATGGAGGATGCTGTCAATGATGAATTAATTGAAGAAGATCCGGCGTTACTACCTTTCATTCTTAAAGACATCGTTAAAAGGAAAGATGTCCCCCATGATGACGATGAATACTTCAGAGAACCTCCCCCTCTAAAGCACTTCTACCCTCGACCACCCCCGCCACGCACCCCTCTGTCATCACTGACATCGTTTTTTCCAAAAATTCAAGCCGGTTTAGGAACCAAAATTGCTGATACTGATTTTGACAGCGATCCATTTTTTTCTGGATTTCGGAGCTTGAAAGCCTTTTTACAGAACGAAACAAAGGGTGAGCACAAACCAGTTCCGATTCTGGATTTGGAGGAGGAAAGCGACGGACCGGTGAAAATGACCAGCTTGGAACGGACCACTTTTATTAGGCGGAAGTCAAAAGAGCTGGAAATGGTTAGCGGAGAATTTGGCTCAATTCAATTTGTTCTTAGAATTAATTTTAACGATGTTTAGAGCAAAGATGCGCTGAAAAAATACAGAATTGCTGCAGAGGTTGGGCGGAAGCTTAAAAACAAGCAGGACTGTGCCAAAGTCTTCAAAAAGTGTCCTTACAACTGGGAAGAAGTAACTGGCGTTGTTTCCAATTTGAGAAACGTTATTACCAATCATCCTGCAGTTACTGGGAAGCAACCTGCCCAGGAAAGTAAAGTGGTTTACTTGGTAAGCTACCTCGGATTGGATTTCATTTCAATTTTCAATCGAACTATTAATCACCGTACATTTATTTTTCCAGAAAACATCTTCCGGAAGTGGAGCGAATCAAAGCATGTTAAGCATCGCTTCTGCAGCAGCCGAACAAGGAACTACCGTCATCCATGACCTTGGAAACGGTACTCTCATGGAGATTTCAATGAAATTGGTTCCATTGGTGAGACAGTTAACGTACCTATATTTTGTATTACCATCAATACCAATTCTAATAGCAATCACTGTTTGATCAAAGTTTCAGTGTTTAGATAAATGTGTTTGTATAATAATATATTTTCTTACAGCAACAGGTTGACATTTTACCAGCACCGGCAGTCGACAATCTAGGAATGAGCGCCGAGGACTTGAAGCGGCCAAACAGTACACCCGTATATGCGCTGGACACTCAATTTCCTAATCGAGAGCCGCCAAAATTGACGGAAGACATTGGCGATACCGTAGTAAATCTTCAAATAAAAAATTTCAACAAGACTTCCGTAAAGCCATCGAAAAAGCAGCGTCCAAGGCCGTCTGGAGGTTTACCTGCTCTAAAAGAGTTTGACATCCCCGCCCCCGAGAAGCCTGTAGGGGAGGACGACGAATTTGACGATGCTTATCCAATCCATCTTAGCCCTCAGAAGACCAAGAAAAAAGTTCCAGTGGTGGTCAAAACCAAGAAGCCACCGCCACCGGATAAAGACGATGAAGGTGAGGCGGAGGCTGAGGAAGATGAGGATGAGGATGACAATGATGATGACGGTGAGGATGAAGATGAGGAGAATGATGAGGAGGAATATTACCAGGAGAGAAAGTTTCCAAAGCCAAGCGCCAGCGTCACACGGAAGAAGACCTTCATGTCTTCAAGAATTCCGCCATTTCCGCTTCAGCGTAGAGCTGGAAACACTTTCGTTATGCCAAAAATGGAGGACCCAGACGTTTCAGAAGAGCCTGTCTCGAAAGAAACCAGGAGCTACACAAATTAAAATGTTTCAGGGGTAGTATAGTTCTAGAAAAAAAATTACAAAATTCTTGTTTCGTTTATTTTATTGCTTATTTTAATTGTTTGTTGTTTTTTTTTAAATAAAAGCTTGATTTTGCCGTATGAAAAATAAACCAGTAGTATAAAATATGCATCCATTTCTTGGCAATGTTGAACTAGAAAGTGAAACCTGAATAGGTAGGCCTTTAGGTAAGTTGTAAAACAAAATTGATACCTCAGAACTGGTCGGGTAACCTGAAAATTGAAAGTAAAGTGAAAGTTACGAAGAGTGAAATAATCACGTTGCATGTTGTTCAATTTCAATGTTGTCAACAACATTTTCCCTACGAGGGGTTTGGAGGTGCTGTTTTTTTTAATATTCATGCAACGTTTGAACTTTAAAAAATGTGTGAGGGATGGCTATTTGGAATTTGACCTTCATCACCTTTCTATAATATATTGATTGCATATGTAGACGAATTTCGGGTAAATATTCACCTTTATTCTATAGGTAAGTGGAGGGGGTTGGGGTTACTTTGCATTGTTTTGCAAGGTGTTTTCTCTTTAATTTTGCACGTCTTCAAAAACCAAAGGTTTCCTCACTACCGAGGCAGTTCATTTGAAGACCTTGGCCGAAGCGTCTTCCTGGGAAGCACTTGACACACGGCCATTACAGTCAGCATGAAGTTCATAGTTTGCATAGCACTACTGGGTCTATTTGTCGGTAAGTTTTATAAAAAAAAAAGAATCGAAAAATCTATTTCTAAAATTCAATTTTTCAATTTATTTTTCAATTTATTATTAAACTAGGCCCTGCCTTGTCTGGAGTCCTCACCTTGACTTCACAGGGCCTACAGTACCTTAATAACGAACAGTTTGCTGCCTTACAAGATCCTTACGGTACTGGAGCACAGCAAAATCAACAGGGCTTATGGTAAAATCTTATTTTTTATTACAGTGTGATGGACAACGTTTTGCTTTTGTTCAGATATAAAATTTAAAAAAAAAACGAAATGATGTCAATATTAAATTTTCATTTGCGCCGGTAAAATTTTAACGCAGCGGTGCCATAGCCTATCGTAGTTTTCATAGTTTCTGAAAAACCTTCTTTTCTTGAGAATCTCCATTTCCACTACGAAAAAAAATCCAATTTATAGTTAACTTACTTTTGTTTCTAAAATACTTTTTAAAACATATTTTAATATTAAATAGGATTTAACTAGTGAGGGGCTAGGGAACTAACACTATTTAAGAATATTTAGTACAAAACATTGTTTCAAGAATTTTGTAGAAATCCGCTTATGTTAATTGGAAAGTAAGGCGAACCTGAAAATTATATTTTGAAACAGGTTTTCGTAGAAAGCTTTCAAAGATAGAATGTCACTGGGTCACAGGAATCCTCTCATGTGTGCTAAGGCAATTAAATTATTAAGAGCTTCCAACCACGGATTCAGCCCCAGAAATTATCCATGTCATTCATTTCAAAGGATTTTAATTGGTAATTACAGGCGTGATGATGGAAGTGGTGGCAGCGGTGGTCAAAGCGGTGGAGCTGCGCCACAAGTCCAAGAATACGATGACAACGAATCGGAGCAAGAGGACACCGATGACGAAGTTGAAGAGCCGGAAGAAAAGGGCGATGACGATGAAAGTGAAGAAAAAGATGGCGCTGACGATGAAGTCCAGGCTGATGACGTCCCTGAAGTTAAGGGTTCCAAGTACACCGTCAAGGCCAAAGCACCCAAAAGAGCCAAAGCCCACAAAAAGTCTCACAAAAAGAAGGTAAAGGTTCAAGAAAGCGATGAAGTCGCCGATGACGACGCTGAAGCTGATGACGCCGAAGGCGGTGGAAAAGGTCGTCCACCACCACCCATGCCTGACGTCCTCAAGCAAGAAATGGAGATGGGGCAATATGATTCTCCTGGAAGTCAGGGATATCAAGGCGGTGGTCCTGGTAGTCAATATCAAGGTGGTGCTCCTGGAAGTCCAGGATATCAACAACCTGGAGGCGCACCTCTCTTGTCCAGAATGACCTCCTTCTTTGGGTCACTACTTGGACGGGGAGGAGTGACAAGTGATCCCATTTACATGAACCGTAATGCCAAATCGATCTCGTCCGAGGTGGAAATCGAACAGCCAATGGAATCGCTCTCCAGGACGAAACGTCAGATGAAGTTGGGCGGCGTTCAATTCCAGCCCTTCTATCATGTAAGGAACAATATTAGAACTATGGTCCGGCGGCAGCCCAACACTAAGCTAGCACCCACACCCATAGATGACTTTAATACGCTAAGTGAGAAGGAATCTAAACCAATTAAACTTTTTATGGAACCGTACGCAGCTCCTGCGACCTACCAGTCTCCACCACTAAGTCCCGCCCAAGGAGTCCGGGCTCCTCCGAGCTCGAGTGGCCTCAATCCAGGAAGTGGGTTAGGATCATCCGGGCTTGGACAGGGCTCTCAACAACCAAGTACATCTAGCAATAGTGGCGGAAAGCAAGGGTCATCGGGCGGACAGAAGAAGAATAACAACAAACAAGGTGGGAATAAGGGCGGATCAGAAAAAGACAGCGAGGAAGATGATTCGGACGAGAACAACAGCGATCAGTATCCGAATTATGGCGAGGAAGATGAAGACAGCAGTGGACTTGTGTCCAATGAGAATTATGACAGTGGAGCCGAAGATGATGAATACGATGACTACGAAGATAATGCCCGAAAATAAGTGTTGACATGCATATGTTACCTAAGTTGTTAATATTTCTCAAGTAATGTTCATGTAATCAATATCATATAAGTCCAAGTTGCTAATTTTATTAATAGTCACAGTTGTTGTCTAAAAGAACCCTGTTCAATAGTCGTATTTAATTAAAGCATATTTTTTGACATTTTGGACTTTCATCTCAGAACACACAAATTTGAAGTGGGCTTTGAAGGTTTTGCCTACATAATTTATGTTTATCATGTCTTCAAGATCATAACTGACTACGAATTCCAGAAGACCCGTAGATGAGGGCACCGGGCATAGCTTTTCTTAATTTCTCAACGTTTTACTGATACTGATTTTCCTAACTTTCTCAAAGCAATACTTACCAATTACTTTAGATTAGAAATAAGGAATAACCTCAATTTTAAATTCTGCACAACCATTTGATATTTCAATAACTCCTTATTAACAAAAAGAAGGGTTTTTTGTATAAGGGAGAACGCCTTGGAATACTCTTACTAACTTTTGCTTCCTAAAAAATCTACGAAGGGTAGCTCATTAACAAAAAAGCGAAAATTTTAAGAGAAACTGTAACATTTTTCACGATTATCCAAATTCGAGTGACATTGTATCTTATGATCAAAGCCGAATCACTTCTATCGGTTTTGTCGCAGAGAAGATCTCAATTTTTTCAGAAAACTTGCGAGTTGTTGAAATACGTTGCAAAACTTTCCAAGATATTTCGGAACAAGAACATATGTATGACAACAAGGAAACATGAATGCACATTAATAAGAAAAAAATGCCTATTATGGTCAATATGAAAACTGAATCCTCAATTAAATTTATGTTCTGATCAAGTTGAAGAAAATTCTAAACTTTAGCCAATGCTCCGTGTTATCGATCGATAAAGATACATACAATTAGTTAATGAGTAAGAAAAAAATTGACATTTACGCTGCACCGAAATTCAGCGAAATTGCTAAACCTGGGAATTTTCATCAACATCATACATAGAGTCGACGAATAATTTGAATCAATTAATATTAATTTAATATTTAAATGTACATTTTGGAAGATCGATGCAATAAAATTCTCGAAATTTAATTTGAAAGCGGCCTCCAATTATTTAGTAAATTACACGTATCTTTATTATTCCACTCCACGCTACTTTTTACTTTTAGCTAAAAATAATAATTGAATATCCGGTTTTCTCTACTAAAACAGTCAGACGAAGACGAAACCCAAGACTGAATCATTAATGTGTAGAAAGTCATCACACCCTTTTATTTTCCACAATTTTCCACAATTCGCCACAAAATTCTTCGCTTTCATATTCCTCCTCCAATTTGTTCCTATGTAATTGAAGTTGAGTGCCGTGTAGTAGCTCTGCCGTAATAGCTTTGTCAGCACCAAATCCCTTTCATTACCGCATTTTTTGCGTAATAAACGTTTTCAAAGCTTCATTGTTAGGTCAAGTGCACCTAAATTCACGGCGCAGATGTGTTTCAACGTTTGAAGTGCAACAATTTGTATTCTTGAACTCTGCAACCATGCAGTTTTGCAGCAAACTCTCGAGAATTCTATTGTTACTATTGTGTTTTGATATTTCGGAAAGCATGTTTCAAAGGACTACTTCAATTACAATATCGTCAATATTATTTACACGTAATTAAATAATACAACTCTTACATTTTTAAGCAGTTTCTGTATATTTATTCCATAATTTAACCAATTGTCCAGCTATCATCTCATTTCCATTAAGACCGAGGATACATACACGCATTGGCAGAGATGACATACACCGGACTGACACAGATCTCCCTGTAACAAGAAGTTCAGATACCCCGGTATTCTACAAGTTTGCGTCAAGGCTCCTTGAGTGAGTAATTAGTAATTATTAAAAATTATTAAGTTTTTATTATGTAAAACAAATTTAAAACAGAAAAAAATTCTACGTTTCTGCACGCTTGATTCAAGTAGGATTCCAGAGTTCATGCTTTCCAGCAATGGTTTAGTTCAAGGAAAACGCTTCTACCGGGGCAAAAAATTGAACAACTTCCGAAATAAGCAACACTTCAAATTAGTTTTAAAGAAAATGAAAGTTGAAGCGCACGGCCTGAGGTACTAGCGCAAAGAATCAGGGTTAATTTCTCCTTCATTTTATGATGCATGGTGTTGAAGACGTGAATGCGAAAAATCCTGTTTGACAAGGTTTCTAAAGTTCAATATCAATTTAACACCACACGTTTGCGGCATCTTACTTACCATTTTGGTTAGCTTCCTCACGCTTCATGTTAAACTGTGTCAAATTAAGGTACAGTAGTTCCACTAACCCACGACCACTTTACGTTAGGTAAAAATGTTACATGTGACACCATGTTGGAAATTCCCATGAATCACATGCATTGCCTATTAATTACAATGTTTCAGTTGGGCATTCAGTGATCTCGATGAAAGTGAAGAAGACGCTGATAATCTATATTCTGGACGCGATGACAAGGACAGAAGCGTTTCGTCTGAAGAAGATGATGTCGAAACACTGCTCGAAGAACTTAAAAAAGTAAAATCCAAGAAACGCAAAAATTCAGGAAAACAAAAACTTTCGGGAAAGGGGAGAAGAGGGACTGTGAGAAGTCCGCCATTGCATAAGAAGAACGGTAGTAGTAAACAAACTACGCCATTTAAGGCTATTGAAACGGAATACGACGAAAACATAGAAAAGGCTTCCTTGCCCGAACTTAAACAAATGCTGAACAAAATGAAAGCGGAAGAAGAGGGACTCTTCGGCTCCAAAATTTTCAAGAATCCCTTTTCCGGTTCAATTGTGTCGCTTGGAACCAATATATTTTTGAAGATGTACTGCGGATTCAGCTCTAGCAATCCTAACTGCAATTCAGCCACTCCTTCACGCGTCGATAGAAACTATGCCTACCATCACCGTTCGTGATTGGCCGCTGGAAGTTAAAGCCAAAATATTTACCTCATATTGCTTGTTATACCATGGTTTTAAATTCCTATGTTTGTTTTAGCTTAATTAGTATTTAATTAGCATTTAATCATGCTTGGAATGCGCCGCAATAAAGAAAACGTATAGCCTTTGCTGCGTGTACCACAGAACTTTACATTTAGACTATTTTCGTCAGGTATTCAAACTTCAGCACAACGCAAACATGTTGTGCAAGTGCAATTATTTTTTAGTTGTGATTAGATTATCTGAACATGTATTTTAAACCTAAAAAGACGCACTGTGTGATTTACCCAAACAAGATCCGTAAAACTTATTTTCATGATCAATAATTAATCAATAATAATAATGCAAACTTTTGAGTAGTAGTATGAAATAAAACATCGTTGACTTGTAAAAAAAAACGATTGATATTTTTGCAATATTATTTATGAAGACGCTAAGGCGTTCTAATTACTTCCTACGCTGATGATATACTTACCCCGAATTAGTGCTGTGCCTGTGCATCTTTCGCACATTACAGCCAACCTTCTATTACATAATTGTATTACCAAACAACGCCTCCATTCTTTCAATTTTAGCAAAATTACAACTACCTCAAAATCTCTTCCTGAGTATAAAAAGCATGAGACTTTGACTTTGTCCTAGTTTTTTCCACTTCAAATCTTGTAATGAAGTTAATTCATGTTAGTGTCTTATTAATTAGTGCTCTACCATCCCTATTATTCATTGGGAATTTACCGCAGGCAGAAGGGATTTATGCCTACACGCTGAAGGGCTACGTACAGGACATACGACACAATCCACGACTCCTCGTCGGAGGTTGGGCTTTGAAGAAGGCAATAAAGTTAAAGAAACTCAAATTACTTTTTAAGCTTAAGAAGAAACTCAAATTAAAATTTGTTGCAAAGAAAATTCTTCTCAAGTTTCTCCTCGGTAAGTGCATTAAAATTTAATTTATTTCCAAACTTTTCGTCTGAAGTAAGAATTAATTTGATTGGAAGTTAATTAGCTGGTTTATCCATCTGTAACAACTGAACCTCTAAAGTCCTCACGTCTCCACCTTAACTTTTAGGAAGGAAAAAGAGATCAACGGATGAAATTGATCTTCCTGAACATGTCCTTCCCGAAATACATGATAACGACATTATGCCATACTTTTCCATGGCAAGTGAATTTGATACGGATGGTTGCCTCCCCAAAAGTATTTGTGAAGCAATGGCCAGAGGAAATCGAACAGATCAAATGAACATGTTTGAGCGCACTGTCACTCAAGACTTGTAAGTTCTTATTTAGTTATATTCTAATTTAAAGAAAAAGCCTCGTGATACGCGCCTCACAGTAACTTTAAAAAAAATCATATAAAGTATGACTTTTAGCCTCATTTTATTTCCTATTTTATTTTAATTCCTCATTTCTAACTTTAATTTATTTGAATGTAATGTGTTAAACATAATGAAAACAGAGTATTTTAGTGGAATGCTTCTATCTGCCTTACTTTTTTTAATTAGGAAAAGTTGATGATGAAAGAAAAAAGTGGAAGCACTTCATGATTTATTCCTGAACCGTTTGGTGCTTCTGCTCATTTCCTTTAATTCGTTGTGCCTAATTGGCTTTGCCGTTTAAATTGGAATTTAATTTTTAATTCTACCTGTTCAAAGACTAGTGGAGAGGCCTGAAGACACTTCATCTCCGTCCTTTGTGTACGAATATGCAGCTTATTACGGGAAAACGACGAGAGATGAAAAGGCGTGTGCCAGCCTCTTCTCCAATTGCCACGAACCCCCGCAGAGGCTCCAAAAGTTTATGGACGAAACTTTTGTTAGTGACATTTGCGAAGGGCCGGATCAATTGATTCCGCACGGAACTAACGCTCTGTCATTTTACGATGAAGCACAAATTGACGGCTTTGGAAGCGATAGTAGTCAATCGAGCAAAGGCAAAGGCAAAACCGGAGAAATTACCTTTCCTTTGTACTGAAACTGGGTCACTCCTCATGTACTGAACCCTTTACCTCAAAATAAATGTTGAATATTAAGAAAAGGTTGTAAGAAAGTTTTATTTAAATAATTAATTGTTTTCGGCTCAGCATTTTTAATACTCTGTTAAGAATCAGATAATTTTTTTAAACTAGGTATACAAACGTTTTCAAATGTCATCATTGCGTGAAATCTTATTGTCCTCGGCTCCTGTTTCCTTATCAAAATCCAGATTACATCGATTCCTGTTATTATGTTGCAAAAATAGCTCCAAAATTTAAATTTGCACTACTGAATCAATGATGTAGAAATTCCGAACCCCAAATGCAGCGCACAACTCCTTTTGTCAATTAAGGCGTGGGAAGGAGAGGAAGTGAAAGTTGATTTGAAATGGAAATTATTGTTTTGTAATGGGAATCTCCCAAATGTTTTAAATGGCGTTATTCTTCATCACGTTGGAATGAGCCAATGGTTTTTCACATATCCGTAACCTCATTTCCTTAAATAACTAAAAGGATCGTCATCGTCATCTCGAAGTGTCAAATGCAAACCGGTGTCGTTGTAGTGTCCCAACTTTTGATAAGTTCAAACGCACTTTTTATTCCTAAAGAGGGATGAAATCATTAGTCTTTTATTTTTCATTTCTCATTTGTGTCGTAAGTGTCGTGTGCGACAAGCTGGTTTTGGAGGAACAGGAATCGAGTAGAGATGCAAAATTTTTAAACTTTTTAAAGCAACTATTTCAGCCTGCTATAGCCATTCCAACAAGTGGAAACGATTCAAAAGGGAAGTATGGAGAAACAGGGGTGAACTATAATCAATACTTCGTCAATGCTGATCCATACAATCAGAATCAGCTCCTTATGGCTGCGGGCACAGAGAAGGTTCCTTCGACACTTGAAGTGGCTGCCAGTGAAAATGGCGTCCAACAAGGGGAGTTAAGTGACAGTGGCATTAATTCAATGAACACCCTCTTTAGTACGCTAATTGGAGATGACACCTCCTCGACCTCATCTATAATTTCAAACATCTTAAGCTTTGGAACGGGATCCATGGAGAAGGTCCTCAAACGTGTCAATGCCTTTGACACCCTTAAATGTATTCCAAGGCTCCTTTGTCAAACGGTAGCCCAGCGACAACTGGATACAACGAAGTCAGAGATCACGACAACTGTTAAACCAAGGATTCCCGTCAAAAGCACTGCAGGGAAATATGGGGTTGATCGGGATGGAAAAACTATCAAATTTCTGGGAGTTGACACTGCCCTTGAGCAATTTATGGCGTAAGTTCAAATTGATGAATAAACATGTTTAGTTTTTATTTATTTTTATTTCTTGGCATTTATCTAATTATTTTGAATATATTATTTCCATCTAAGATTCCTGGACTTGTTCCAGCTCAAAAACTGGCCATTATATCCGTATCTGAAGGGTGCGTATGAAGGGGCACAGGTCAAGCGATTGGATGAATGCGCTCAACGGTTTGACACATGTCCATTTTCGGAACAGCAATTGGTTTATTATTTTAATAACTATAATGGCGGCTTCTTTCAAGCTTTTCGTTCGGATTGAACCCTGACGATTCCTCTTCGGGGGTAAAAGTCACTTTTATTCGTTATTTATTAATAAATTAAACAATCAAATAAAACGCTTCGTAAAGCAAAAACCAGAAAATTTCCAAAACTTTTTGCTGAATTCAAGGAAAAAGCGCTTTGTACGATCCACCGTGGTTATAGAAGAGTAATTAATATTCCTGTTGGATTGATTTCAATGAACAAATTATTAAAGTCCAACACGATTTACAAAGAGACGAAGTTAGTATTAGTAATGGGTTTACATTTTTTGGTGAGGGCAATTAGCTAAAACAAAATAAATTTTGCAATAACAGAATCGAGGCTGGCAGAGCTGAAACTATTTTAGAAGCAGGAAATTGGATTGAAGAAGCACTGCCTGTACACAATTTGACGCTTTCCAAACGATGTGGGTCTGATTGGCATCGAAACCGAATTTCCGTAATTGCGTTGACCCTGTCGATTTCGCATTTCGTCAGTTAGGAGCTTAATTAACATTCGCATCTGGGTCCAGCGATCTCGCGCCGGATCCGCCGCTGGCGGACTGGAAATTGCAAATGGCTGATTTTCAAATCTCCCGCCTCCGCCACCCACGTAGCTCTGGAGCTCCTCATCATCTTCATAATTGTTTCTGTTTTCAATTTGTCCAAAAGTTCCACCTTCCACCTCCAAAGAGAAACTCAATTTAATAATTTAGCGATCATAAATAATACTTTCTAATACTTCTGGAGGGTGAGCCAAAGACTTGGGAATCACTTTCTCTCATGCTAAATTCAAACAAGTTCTCTAAACTTTCCCTAAGCCGAGAAAAAGTTTTTGAATTACTTGTTGCTTTGTTCTAGTTAAAATCGTTGTCGTTTCCCATGTCCCGCATCAAGCAACTAATCAGACTTCGTATATCTGTTTCCGTCACTTTGGTTTTGTAACACGTAACAAAACTACGCTTGGAAAACAAGGAACTTTTCTCGCTACAAAACTTTCTAAAAACTTATTTATTTGAATTGCTAATCAGCTTGGGCTCGCCAAATTTGTCAATGTAAGTTTTTAGACAAAAAAAATAGAAATGCGGGTTTACGCTTGAAATAGTTCATTATAATCAATCAAAGCATTTGCGTCACTATAAGGTGCTCTAATTTTAGGAGTCTGAATTTAAAATCGAAAACTGAATGAGAAATCGATTACACCATTAGGAAAAAAATCGTAAACTCATAAAAAATTAATAGGAAACTTACTTTTTGGTAACAGCTTAGCGCTACCTTAATAAATTTACCCGTGAAGATGTGAGACAAGAGACAACGCTACAAAAATTGAAAACGATTTGCAATTTGAGAAAACTTACGGCTGCAGCGTTGCTAGGTTTCGCCTCGGTTGCAGTCGTTACGAAAAATAGAATGATGGAGATCCCAACACAGAGATTCTGCATGTTTGATAATTACAAATTGACAAGAAGATGCTGGATTAATCAGTGAAACGGAGTAACGCCGGGAAGATTTGCGTAACCCCCAATTAAAAAAATAACTTTACGCTTTTGTTCAAATAGGTTTCGACGAATTTTGGAAGTTTCAACGGTCTGCCTCCCTCAAACCTTTGAGACTTGAGGGCTGTGCTGGAGCGTTTTATATTGGCTCCAGTGCGGGGGATGATGCTGGAAAAGACAGGCGAGGGGGTTCCCTTGCGCATAAACTGCTGAGGCCCACACACCCCGGGTTTCTTGCATTCCAGAATTATTCGCTCTTCTGGAGTGTCAACGGATTCAATTACTTACCCTTGACATCCCTTCGTTTTTAATAATTCAGGGAATTTACTTTATACGGGGTCTGACATCTAATGAGAGCAGTATAGGATTGAATATAATGTGCGAATTGTTTGCTGATTCAATTCCATTGATAAACTGCTCTCATCTCGAGAGAAAAAATAGTATCGTGTAATTATTAATCTGAGGACAAAACTGTTGGGAAACATGGATCTCCTGAGGGAATTTCATTTTTTTTTTCAAAAATCTGCCAAAGAAAGCCAATAGTGTGCGTAACTTCCAATGTTTCATGTTTCTTCATATATCTTATACATACATGTAGGTTAAAACATTTCCGTATTTCATAAAGTAGATTATAAAAACGATAATTTTTTCTGATAAAACATCGAATAAATTGATTATATAAATTGACATCGAATCGCAATAATTATTTTTGTGTCCATCGGATTACGTCATTAGAATTGACGTATATAATAAAGATTCGTGCATTATACATCCACAATACACTCTAGGTTGGAATTGGATATTCACATGTCGTACATTTAATTATATTAGTGAGTATTAGTTTGTTTTAAAATAATTCTAATCATGGCACCCTTACCACTAATAATTTGTTAATTACATAATTCTAAATTTGTCTAACAACGTAATGTTATTGTGCTAATAATCCATTTAGAACGCTATGTGCTACCTTCAGTGGATATGCCTAAATGAGATGCTCCCAGCCTTCTTGACAAATTCCAATTATACACTGAATTTTATTGAGATTATTCTCTAGTTTTTTGTTTTTCGAACATAATGAATCGCGAACAATAAGTGAAAATACACATTTCCAAGCGGTTGCAAATAACTCTTTGGGTTCTAAGAAAGCCTTCATTTTGAGAGAAGCAGCGTTGTACTCGTTTTCTTTAAGTGTTTCGGTGTGTAGCCTTTAATAAAGGAGGGCATTCATTTCTGTCGGAATTCAAGCTGCAGTTGGGTCCGAATTCTCAGCGGGCTTTGCATCTTCAAAGTTCAGGAGAATTTTGCCAATATTCTTCCTGTCATGAAGTTTGCTCATTCCTTCTGTCACCTAAAGAATTTTAAAACAATGGAAACCCATGTACTTCTTCCAAACTTCTCCTTGAAACTTTCTCTCCTAATAGTTAAGTGTCACTTTACGCGACCTCCCACCTACCTCTCGGAAGTTTAGCGTTGAATCAACTACTGGTGCGATTTGACCCTCCGCCATCATCTTCCAAATTTTACTAAATTTCTGACCCACCAAATCCTTCTTACTTCCGTCCTTGAGGTAGTGGCGCAGGTTGAACCCACCAATTGTTTTGTTCTCCTCAAACAGTTTCAATGGAGAAATCTTCTCAACTTGCCACCAAGACTTGGCCATTGTAAAGAAACTTTTAGTTTCACCGGAAACGATGCTGGCGGATCCAAAGAGCATATATCTTCCACCGGAAGCCAGTATTGAAATGCCACGAGCACAGTCCTCCCCACCCTGTGGATCCAAGATGAGGTCGATTCCAGAGGGGTGAGATCTGCAAGATTTCATTTGGTTAAATAATTATATTATAATTAATTAGTTATTAGAATGGGAAAGTTAAAGTGACAATAACATTTTGTAACTCTGCGTACTTGCGAATTTCAGCAACATAATCGGTTCCACGCTCAATGAGACTGGCGAATCCTTCAAGTTTTTCAATTTTGGATTTGGAAGCGATTCCAATGACGTCGCAATCCTTGGCCAGGTCCTTCACGGCCAGTCCAACAGAGCCACCGGCCGAATGAATAAGAATGGTCGTTTTCGGCGGAAGAGGGGCGTCACCCAAAAGTAAGTCGGCCACGAGGTAGGCTAAAGTACATGCTAGATTCTCCACGGAAACTTTTTGGTCAACGGGCCAAACCAAATTTTCCGAAACCGTGACCTGCTCGGCCCAAGCCCCATTGTCGGGTAGAGCGTAGACCAAGTCATCAACCTATCAAGGATTTTGAATTAAGTCAAGGTGAGGTAGAGCAGAAGTTGTCTGCTGCAACTCATGAAATGTGACAGTCACCTTGACTGAGGTCACGCCCTCGCCAACTGCTGTAACTTTCCCAACGCATTCTGAGCCCATGACAAAAGGTGTTGGGGAAGACTCCAGAACACCGAGCCGTATCATGACATCCTGGAAGTTCACGCCGCTGGAATATAATCATCATACAATATTTTAACAATGCTCACTGTCACTAGGAGTAAAAATTTGCAACTCCAATCATATCTCCTTCTTAAAATAACAACATCTATCAATGAAAAAAATTCAGTAATACTCCAAGGTGGATTTGCATTTTATTCTTATTAGTTCCTAATGCTGTGCCGAGTTTATGTTTTTAACTACAAAAATTGATGGTTTTTATGTTTATTTACGTTATTGAACAGTTTAGCCTTTGCTCTTTAGAGAAATGATTGAATAAAAAAAGCTTTTGGCTTTCTCGTGATTCATGCGCATAAGAACAGCTTCCGCTGCTCTAAATTTCTTTCCAGATGCTCTCAAATAAACCACCATGCGTGCTATTTTCTTCAGAGTATGGACTAGAGGCGAAAAAATTCTACAGGGCAAAAATGAGCATAAAAGTAATAATTGATGGCTGACCTCATAATGACCTTGATGTTGACGCATTTCTCCGCTGGAGGATCCGACGGAAGCGGGCGTTTGTTCACTTTGACGTTCTTGAGACCACCGAAAGAATTGAGGACGATGACCGTCATTTGTTCCTTCGCTTCGTCCGCCGCTGCAGCGGCAGTTGACGCTGGAGACGGTGGACTGTCCGACTCTTGTGACATATTTGGGCTGCTGGAGACAACTTTCCCCGGATCCTCGTCCTTTGTACTCACCATTGCTCTGTAGGCCACAACTTTTTGGGCAGCAATTTTCAAAAAGTTGGTGATCTCCGGTTTGTATGTTTTGTGAATGGAATGAAGCCTTTGGGAATATGGTGAGAGAACGGAATAAATAAGTTGAGTCTGGGCTTGAGATGGTGACTTCAACAGGTTGTATCGATTTGCTGGAGAGAACGCCACTGGAAGTCTCTGGAGCTATCTTCCTGGAAGGAATAGGGAAGTCCATCTCTCTGCCAATCAATTGGGAGGTGGCGTTCCAGAGCTCAATTATATTAACACCGGTCTACGACCTCCTGCTTCCAAAATAATCCACGTTGGTTGCCTCATAATGCCTTAGCTTAGTTATAATTACGAGCATGGACATGAAGGTGTAGGAGTTACATGACCAAATCAAGCATGAATTCATGCCTCAAAGTCAGTCTATTGCAATTCCTATGAAAAAAGTATCAATTCCTCGTCGTCCTCTTATATGCTCATTTACTATAATTTATGATAAATTTAATTGAATAAACAGATTTTTAATGCCTAAATGAATCAATAATGTTTATTCCCTCTGAAAATAACTTCTCCCGAATGATATAGACGGAACGACATTGAACCCCTCTGCTTAATTTACAGTAATTAGAGCTAATTACAAATTTACTTTGTAATGCACTGATGAAGCGCTAAGTTGATATGCATGAGATTTTAAATTCTAACATACTCCATTTCGGTTCGTATATTTTTAAGTGAAAATGCCGCTTCTGTTCGGTTAGGTTTAAGTTTGTCCGATAACGATAGGTGTAATAATTGTTTTCGAGATCGGCAAATTCTGTTTGACGTTCAAAGTTAATTTGACAATTTATTTTAAGTGAAGATGATGCTTTTGACGAAATATGCACTAAAACAGCATAATTGCTTATCAAACTCCCTACATCGCCATTTTTTTAATTAAGGGCGAGGCTTCAATGCACGAATAAAACTAAATACAAACAGCTCTAACTGAAATCATGTTAGCATGTGATGAGCTAATTTTGGGAGTAAATGGTAATGTTCTCATTTCCTGTTTTACGATCATCATATACATAAGGGAAGACTGTCGGTTTGTTCACTACCTGGAAAAGGGTTCTTTTAAAAAAGGATCGACTACCTGAAAAAAAGGTTCTTTTAAAAAAAAAGGGTCGACT
>JAQFYP010000186.1:0-30396 GCA_034694865.1 Bilobella braunerae
CTATCTCTCCCGTGCAATTCCAAACTTAAAAAGTTTGAATATCTCCGCCAATTTTCAATTGGCAGAAATTTCCCATTAGATAATTTTTTAGAACCCTTTGGGCTATCAAACTGCATAGGTCCCGTCGTGAAACACAGGGGACATCAGAAATAATTTCCTTGTTAGTATCCCCGCCACCACCATCCCAAACGAAGAGCTTATCCTTTTAACGCTCCATTGATGTATTTTTTGACTCATGAAATTGTCATTTTAATTTGATTAGTGTAAGCTGTAAATAATTAAAACTGTAATAATTAAGCTGTTAAGCTGCTTAAGATTCTGAATTAACAACAAAACCAAAATTATTTGCTTTGGCTCATAACCTTTTGACGGTAAAGGGAGTCAAACACGCAACAAAAAGGCAGCAAGGAAAACCGAGCAAAAAACATGCCCTTCTCCTTAGCCTCTTAACGTTTTGTGATTAAAGGCTGACAATTTGAATTTTCAAATTCAGTGAAGCAGGATAGAAAAATTTGATTCAAATTCAACACCTATGTTATAACTTTTCTTTTTTTTAAATTGAATAATAAATGCATAATCTATTTTTAAGTCTCCATGTTTACCGCTAGATTTCTAATAGAAGTTTCGCAACTATCTTATAACTCATGATCCTTACTGTAAGCTTCCGATTAAAAGTCCGACACCTGTTTTATAAGTTTTCATTTTTAATTCAAATTTTCGATTAATATAGTATTGCATCCGAATCCAGATTTTAGAATCTTCCATAATGACCGTAAATTTTAGAAACACGATTCCTATTTTATAACTTTCCAATTTTTTCTTCAGTTTCCTAGAAGCTTTGATTCAGCGCAAATAGGTTCAAGGATATAAGTAAACTTGTTTAAACCAAGTTTTCACAAATTCTGATTGTTGTTTTTTTTTAAAAAAAAAAAAAAAAAAAAAAAAAAAAACCATAAAGGAGCCTTATTTGACATTCCCGCAGAGCGGCTGGTCAACATGTAGAGGATTTGGAAGGGAAGGTTCGGAGCAAACGGCCTTCATACTTCTGACTTATAAGAGGGTCACTTATTATTAGGGTCTAACTGTAGCCTTTGCTTCGCTTCCGCTACTTAAGTAAAATCAAGTTTATGTTTTTTAAGCTAAAATGTCTCAAATTTGAGTTTTGTTAGAAAAGGCGGGAGAAATAATTTTTTGAATATTTTTGAATTGTGCTTTTTGGTTAAGCAAAAAGAGTCAGTCGCACCACGCCGCATGACCAGAAAAGAGCCTACCATCTTGAAAAATCGAGTTTTTAATTGCTAATTGGAAGTTAAATGGTCTATTTAATAGAAGAAGTAATTGAATTGATTTAATTTATTGTCCTGCAGTGGTTTTTGTCTGATTAGTTCAATATATTGGGCTAATAACTCCGTTTATTGGATTGAATTTAACTTGTTTCTAACTTTTTTTCAAAACCGTTATGTGATTGGAATTTGACTGTGCAGGTGTTATTTGGAAGCGAGGGATGGTGTAGTTCTTGAGATAGTCGTGCTACTTGGACGGACAGACAGAACAAACAATAAAGTAGCTTAATAAACTAGAAAATTTCGGTCATCTACATGAGAACGGGATAATTAAATACTAAATATATTTAATGGTAAATAGATAGTAAAGACGCAATTTAGCCGAGTGGAAATTTGTTTTTGATGATGGAACTAAATACCCATATTCAGGTTAGTTACCAAATTCTTTTTTGTAATACATTTTTCGGTGCATATTTAATTTTGAAGTTATTTTGGTCGATGTCGCAAACTTTCTGGAGTTGCCAAGTTCCATCTTTGTTAGCCATGACTTTCTCTTGGTAGTTATTCTGAACAAGATTTCCCAATTGAGATATCGTTGTATTGGTGATGACGGAATCGCAACAAATAACTTGATAAATTTCAGCTATGCTAGATAAAACAGCACATCTTGTTAAATGGGAGCAATTTTAGGCAATAGTTCTTGCATTTATTTTAACATAATTAAAATTTTTTTTAGCCTAAAATAGATTTTTACCGCAACATTGCTAAGAATAGTCAATTTAGAACTACCCTATATGTTATACCGTCTATCAATCCAAAAACCGGAAAATTGTTTTTTTTTTTGCTAGTCAATTATAATAGTATTAGGCTAACAGACTGTTTCTTTGCTATTTATTGTGTATTGAAATTACTTCAAGCAAGGTTTGCCTCTACAATATACTGAACAGAATGACCTGCCAATTTTCAAGCTCAACGTCATGGAGTGTAATTACAATACCATATCGCAGGCCGACTTAAACTCAACAGAGCCTTGACATTTTTTGTATGGATTTGATTTAGAGTATAAACACACAAAGAAATTGTTGAGAATTTTTGAAGACGTAGTTGACATAACACCTGAAATAACTTGATAATAAACCGTTGCAAACGCTAGTAACGAAAGTAGCGTATTGAACTAATGCATATAAGCACCACAAATAATAACCTGATTTTTTAGTCTTAGCGATCAGTTATTCATCGCGCTTCGGAGAAATGATCAGGAGTCACCTGTGTTTATTTACGGTTCGGGGTCATTAGGGAGTCTTCGTAGGATTGAGCGGTAGTGGTCAACTGACACCTGGGTAATTAATCGAGAACATTATAACTTTTTCTTTCACGCAAAACGGGTAAAAACCGATTTTTTTTTATTTCGGGGGTCACTTTGTGGGTCCTATAGGTTGTGATGGCACAGGGGTCAGGGGCCACCTAGGTCATATATACTATATTAACTTTTAATTTAAGACAAGACTAGCAAGAAACCGAAAAAAAACCGACTTTTTGGATATAGGGGTCACTTTATGGGTCATTTTGGAATGAAGGGTATGACCTTCATGACCCAAATTCAGTCTTGACCCCTAGAATATTCTACTGAAAACAGATTTCAAAAAAGTCAATCCGCTCGTGAGTTATGGCGCAACCAGACAGACAGACTCTTCCCATAAGTTGAATGAATTAATTACGATTTATTCGACTCCTTCGGACTTGCGTCCACGGAACGCTGAAAAATGTTTCGTATACATAAATTTGTCATATAATCTAGCATAATGGATTCTCTCTACTGAATAAAATAAATAGAGTAAAAGAGCTAATAAAAATTTAAATAAGTGTATTTTTGCATCAGAACTCTAATTTGGAAATTTTCCCATAAATTAGCTAGTACCCTACTTAATAATGGAAATAATTTGGTAAATAACTATGCATTGATCGCGATATATCCCTGATTTGTGTTTTTCGACGACTTTTAGGCAACATATTTAAGTTATGCCGGTGAGCCTAGAACCTCGACGTTTAGGGATAAAGCAGGGTAACTGTTCTTAAGCCAGGATCCTGGCAAGTCGTCCCAAGTGTTGGACGCAGAAATGATACGTAGTACAAACAAACACAAGGATGTATTATACAGAAAATTCCGTATTCATGTGCAATTGACACAATAACTCGCATTTCGAGATACAGGTTTTCCACAGTATATATTTTTATAGCGCATTTCTATATAGATATTATATTTCTGACACAAATTTGAGAATAAATATGATATAATGACAGAAGCGAACAAGACCAAATCTTGGCGTGTACGTTGCCGGATAACTTAAAATGAATAACTAAAATTAAACGAAACAATTTGTAACAACAATTATTAACGACGTTGTGATAATTTTGCTTAGTAGTATAATCATTGCCAATGACTCATTTATAATTGTATTGAAGTTGTTCCTATCAGTAGTGTTCGTGCTAGTTGGGAATGTTTATTCACCTTGCCACGTGACCAAGCTCGCTTCTGCCTGTGTCTGATTTACAAAGATAATTGTATGAAGAGGCAAGGTACGTTAAGTTAACATTACTTTTAAACGTCGGGAAATTGTTCAAAAATTCAACATAAACCTAGTAGTTGAAATAAGTGTTTGAAGAGGCAAGGTACATTAAGTTAACATTACTTTAAACGTCGGAAATTTGGTGGAAAATTCAACCTAATCCTAGTATTTCGATTTATGGTTTGAAGAGTCAAGTTACATTCAGTTGACATTACTTTTAAACGTCGGAAAGTTGGTTGAAAATTAAACCTAAACCTAGTGGTTGGAATTATTGTCTGAAGAAGCATAGAACATTCAGTTAACATTACTTTTAAACTTCGCGAAATGGCGGTGGTGGCCTACTGGTTGGAGCTTCAATCTCTCTTTACTAGCCATCATGAGAACGGGGGTTCAAATCCCCCGATCCTCCACAAAAAAGTTTTTTCGGTTGGTTTTTCCCTTAAAGGAATTACCTTGCCTCTGACCATGTGTATTCCCGTATCTCCGTGAACTATGCATACACTGCCAGAAGATATGTAAATTACCTGATAAGGTTTCCCAACAGTGTTAAGGGAATCCTAAAGACTGCCCTCATTTGCATTTGCATAGAGTCACCTGCGGTTATCATTCGAAAGCTACAGCCGTACCTCACGTCAGGTTGGTGTCCTCGGCCTTTGTGCTTTAGGCCCGTAAAACAGCGGAATGTTACGGATAGTCTGTTGTGCCTGCTTGATGAAAACATCTATGTTAATGAGCTCCTAATCCTTACCATATCCCTACCGTTCCCTACATGTTGATCATCCGCTCTGCGGGAATGTCAAATAAGGCTCCTTTCCTTTTTTAAACTTCGAGAAGTTGGTTGAAAATTCAACCGATTCCTAGTAGTTGGAATAATAAAATAAAAGGAACTATAATACTTGATATAATACTAAACTTACTCAAATTACAATTAAACCTAAACCAATCAATAAACAAAATTATCAATAAAACTAACCTAACTAATACCCTAAATCTAATAAATGTTTAATACAATATGTATCATTAAACAATGTAAAACACAAAATCAACCCTTAACCTTTTTTAATTATTTTTGCTCCTATTTTTATCTCTTTTATTTTTGTTCATTTTTCTCAGCTCATTTTTTAGCTTCTATTACCTGCTTTCAATTGGGTCATTTGAACAATTATAATTTTTTAAATTATGTAAAAGTAGCAAAAACCCGGGCATTTTTTTTTGGTTTTATGGGTCACTTTGGAGGTCGAACTGAGGTAGACCCCTATCTTTGAAGTTGAGCTCACCCTTGACCCGTGTAACCATTTCTTGCAAACAAGTCAATCCGTTTGAGAGTTATCTCGCAAACGGGCGGACGGACAGACAGATAGGCCGTTCCTACAAAGTAGCTGCTTAATAATCAAGAAGTGTCATTAATGTATGTTTATTGGATATTAATAAAAACTGGGAAAAACATGTTAACCGTTATGTGTTCACGTTTTGTTTTAAAATTTAAAGTTAAACGCACAGAGAATGTCTATGTCTAACTCTGACTGCAGGGTGAGCGCTTGTTGGTTCATACCTTGTCCAAGAATTAGGCGTTCTTGTATAGGCCCTTCGTCCTCGACGATTAAATGCATGCTGACGGAAATCAAGCTCATGTGCAAGGTTGCTGTGTACGCGTTCTTCCATTGCAAAAAATTGCTTACACAAAAAACTCCTAACTTACAAAGAAAATTACAACTATAGAAATAGGGCTTTCATATATACCATGAGAATTTAGGAGATTTTTAAGAATTGTTCTCTAGAAACACTTCATTCCTCACGTGTATTACTTTGAAATTACTAACCATTCAACACAAACAGGAGTAACGCCACTATTGGAGATTTAGTTATGATACGCAAAATATGGGAAGTGTTTCCTAATAATTAGAACAAAGCTAAAAATAGGTCCAAAATCAATTTTCTTTTTTTAAATTGGTGTAGTTTTAGGGTGGTACACTTTTCACACGAATTTCTTTTTATTCTAACAACGTATAAACTATATACAATACGCAATTGATTAAATGCTTGTGAAACTAACTGTAAAAGCGACAGATGCTACTCAAATGACTAACTAAGATTCTTTTAGTTTCTGATGCATTTTAATTATAAAGGTGTAATGATAGGTGGTTAGTAACACGTAGGGTTAATGAATATTGGTTAAATAGAGTTTTGATAAATACAGCGATACTCAACGTGAATACTACAATACTGTTAAATACTTAATGTTACCTACAGTTAAGGAAGTCAGTAATTGGTTATTAATAATTGCGGTTAGCGTGTGATTTGAGATAAATACGGTTTAAGGATATTTATGTGTGTATATATGTGTACGGCTAATAGTCTATAGTAACTACGGTTATCTCTAGAGCCCCAACACTAACCATTTACTCTGTTTGACCCTGCGTTTCACATCAGTCGAAGCTATCATAAATTTATCAAAGTTTAGCGTTAAATTTTAAAGGTTAAGGGTCAACGGTTAGTGCAATTAAAATAATTTAACGTAAACGAGAAGCATAAGCTCACATTTTGGCTCAAGTCACTTAACAAACTTTTGATAAAAATATCTACATATCAATATACTAGTAAGATAGTTTTTTGTTTGCGGAAGTGTAAAGAAATCACAGATTAGCTTCCTGATCAAAAGCAAAGTGACTGTGCAGTTTGATTCGTATTCAAACTATCGAAATGTAAGGAGCAGGTCCACAGTAGTTTTGAGTATAACATTTCCATATGTATGGAGGCAGAAATTTTTTGAAGAAATTTCAAAGGCATTCCCAACACTATAAGCGATACGACGACAAGACCTGTAAAACATGCGCTCATACAATGTAGGATTGTAGTATCTATATTTGTAGGCTGAAAAAAAGTCTTCCGACTCTTTGCGAACGTTGACACATTGCTGAGTAATAAATACACTTATTATCGTTAGACCAATGTCACACACACCAAACAACAAAATTGTTGCAATATTTTGCCTTCCACGAATGAGAGTAAACGATAAGCAAATGGATAGGGTTACTATACCATAATACGCAACTTGTGCTTGGTATTTGCACCAGTCATTGGTAATTATGGAATAAATTTGGACTATTCTGAAGCGATGACGTAGCTCTTGTCGCTGACACTCACCACAAAATTTTACCTGTTCATTCAGTATTCTGAGCCAGTTGGCTAAAAACGACGTCGAAATTAACATATTCATAATACTAAGGCCACTCCAAAAAGCGCCTCTATTTCCAACGGCAATCGCCGAGATTATAGAAGCTAGAAGTGTAGCAAAGTGATTTCTGAGTATAATTTTCCAAATTTGAACTACTATATCGACTAGATAGAATTCAATTAGAAATGAAAATGTACAAAATATTGGAATATTGATGTATAGTGCCATAAAAACTAGACTTGTAAACTTTATGTAAATTTTTTTCACTCCATTAATTACAATATTTGTTCCAGATATTGGGATGTCTGAAATAAAACGCAATAGTTAAGATAATTAGGATAGTTTGGATGATTTCAGTACCCCATTCTAGTCCCAAATGAACTTTTGACCTGAAGATTACTTTTCAAGGCCAAACTTGGAACCGGATTTTTACAAATTTTGAAGATTGAATATGTTTCTAAAAGCAAATTTGGTTGTTGTTTTGTTGGAATAAAATTCTTCTAATTTTATTATTTATGCTACATGAGTGTTTCATTTTACTGCATTAGATTGTATAAATTTAGTCAACAAACTTTTATGTTTCTATGTTTACCGTATACATTTTGAAAGCTGTAAGTTTATGAACGTGTAAAAAAAAACATCTTAACATTTTTATAAAAAATCTCTGCTTATATTTTTCTTTGATTTTTGGAGAATTTTTTCATTTTGCAAATATTCAATATTTTTTTTAATCGGTTATAGGTTATATGAATATAGGAAATAAACAACACATGTACAACACAATTATAAAATGTTCGGTTAATTTCTCGTAATTTGATTATAAAATCGATTGTTATTTTAGTTTCTAAAACAGGTACATGGTATACAGATTCGCATTAATGAAATAAATTAACTTACACATTCTGATGTTGATATCAATAAGTTGATTATAAATACGTGATACAGATACGTTGGAGTTATTGACCAAGCGCTCGGCACACGCTCCGTGCAAAATTATAATAGCCGTGCCCAAATTCAACGCAAAATGTGTAGCATCCCCCCTCATTTTAATCATTTGATAGACGACAAGTAGAATACCAAAGTATTCAACTGGACGAACAAGATGATTCACATATCTCGTCACTTTATAGTGCTCAATTAACTGTAACTTTTTGTTTTGATCACTACATACCATTGCATAAGGACAAATTTTGAAATACGCTCCGATACTTAAGAATTGGGCAATAATGTTGTATATGCTTTCGTCAAACATAGTGTTTTTGTATGCAAATCAGCTATTTTGAAAATAATTGTAATGTTCAGTGGTGGGGTAAAATTGAGCTAATGCTTAGCGTGCAACTCCTAAATTAAGTATTGTTTAAAAAAAATGACTATAATGAAAAGGAAAAAAACAATTGCTTTAAAAGCGATTTGGGTAAAAAGGGTTTGGAATTCTATGTAGAAAATGAAATGGTATTAAACATATACCTGTGTAATTCATTTAAAGTACCTGTTTTTGTGTTTTTCTCATTAAATTTAAAGTATTTTTTTTTTGAAATGTTGAAAAATAAACAAGCAAATTGTGGTCAAACTAACCTAAATGAATATTTAGTGGAAAGCTCTACTTTCTTTATCCTATTTGAGAAATAAATTTATTAAAATTCCTTGTCAAAAGAATTTCAACCCTAAAATATAATTAATCAATCGTTTTGATGTTCCTGGCAGAAAATCATGCAGAACAACAGAACGAAGTAGCGAAAGCGATGCGAAAGCCACATTTTGTTTTCGTCCAGTCTGTCCGTCTGGGACGCCAAAACAAATATCCTACCCATCCCAATTCAACTTTTTTCGCCAAAAATATATCCGTATCTGTATATCCTTGACAAAAATTTGTCCATCCGCTCCCGTCCAGTCCTGTTCAAGTAAAAAAAATATCGGATCCAAATGCAATATCCGTTCAATATATCCCTTAAACTGTGAAAAAATGATGATATATTTTATACTTAATGTTTAACAGTATCTACCAACTCATTTGCAAATCAATCTATTTAGCAATAATTTAAGCCTTGCAAGTTCAATTCGATATTTTTAGTCGTGGATCCAGTCAGTGCTGACCGTCGATCAGAAATGGTTGGAACTGCAAGTAAGAAGGATCGTTCGTCCGAGGCCTGTCTTGCAGGTACTGACAAAATTTGTAAAACCATTACACGTAACTTGGGCTACTCAACCGTGTTCTTCCAAAATTGAAGCATTTCAAAGTTGTTCTGGTTTAGAACAACTATTTAGAAAAGAGTTTTTTAACTATTATATTGTTTCTGCTGATTAATTTTTACCAAAACTGTGAAACGAAAAGTTTCTTCATTCCTGTAAGCGGTCACTTAATCAAAGGACACATCCCCGGTAAAAAATAGTTTTGTTTTGCACTTCTGTATTTTCAGCTTTATGTTGTTCGCCTGTGGTGAGTGTTGTTCATTGGAACAATAATCAAAATTTACCTTAAATTTATCCAACTTAATCTTCAACTTGGCGGTGTCTCTAGTTGAGTCGATGGCACATGCGGATAAGAGCTTGAACCACCGCCGCTGTCAAAGACCATTTTGTGTATGGCGTTTTTCAGCTGATCAGCTGCTATTAATTCCGCTATTTTCAAAAAAGTTTTAAATGTTGTGAGTGGTTTTTTTTTGAAATAGCTAATAGTTCTCCCGGTGACTCTAAGTTTTTAAAAGGCGTTTGATTAAAATTCCTAGACCATAATGGGCACTGGAAAAATTATTAGAAAACTCAAATATCAAGATAAATTACAAGTTAATGTTAGCTACTTACCTACCTTGAGAGGGAGGTTCAAACGCGTCACCCACAGTTGTAGCGATTCGCCGACATGATTTTTTGAACTTACGCTCATACAAAGTAGGAGTAAAGTAACGATAATTGTACGAACAAAAAATCTTCTGACGTCTAGCAAACTTTAATACATTGCTGAATAATAAAGTAGCTAACTATGAGTAGGCCTACGTCAAGCACGCATATTGATAAATACATGACAAAATCTTTCTCGACGCAAAAATGTAAAGGATAAATTAATTGTTAGCGATCATACGCCATAGTACGCCACTTGTATCAAATATTTGAGCCAGTCGTTAAAACAAGCAAAAAATAATTGAACTGTTCTGAAGCGACGACGTATTTCTTCCATCTTAAACCCTGTAAAACATTTTTGCTGCGCATTGAGTAGTTTGACCCGGTTGGCTGAAATTTATTATAAATGAAACAGCCACAGCAAAAGGAATAGTGATATATAGTGCTGTGAACAAAAAATTTGCAAAATATATAAATTGTTTTCACTTTGGATTTTCCGATACATGTTCCAGATATTTGACTATCTGCAAAGAAATTTTGTATAAGAAAAACCGCGATTTTTAATCAATATACTTCTTTATGTAAGCGGCCAGAGACGGAAGTTTACATGTTAAATTTGTGTTGCTGTAGGAGTTTGTTTTTGGTTAAGTTGACGGGAATACGCATGTACCAGGTGTTAAATATCACCACTGAATAGCATTTCTTCAAAGTCTCTAAAGTTTTTTTTGAATCTACACATCGCACAATGGGTCTTACAATGGAGGTTACCCGTAAGGTACACGCCAATCTTGACCAAAAAATATGTGAGGTAGATCTAACATGTATAAGTAGTTTTTGGTAACAGTAACGGCCCAACGCCATAAATAGGCAAAAATAAATTTTTTGAAATTTTAAAATTAGAAAATTTCTTATGGGAATTTACACGTGTAAAATAAGAATTCAATTTACAAATTTCAAGAGCTAAGCATTATGCGGTATTGGTTAATTAATTTAATATTTTATTTGCTATATTTGTATGCAAATAAAGATAAAAATATGTTTTAGTACTAATAATCATACTTTTTTTATATATGAGTTATCGATCAGAGTATTTCAAATTAAGATTAATAAGATCAATAAAATTAATAAGTAAGATTAGAACCAGTTTAATCAAATCTAAATTTCACATATTATGTATAAAATTTTTAGGCGCAATTTATACAATTCGTCGTTAAACAGGGTACTCTTTGAATTTGAATTTTCTACATGCTTTCTCCCATAGCATGTAGCATGAAATTTTATTTTTTTAAAATGCAAAAAATTGGTTTTTGCCCATTTATGGCATTCGCCTCTGCCGTTACCATAAACGACTTATATATGTTAGATCACCTCACATATTTTTTGGTCAGGATTGGCGTGTACCGTAGGGGTAACTTTCATTGTTACATACATTGGAACAGATATTTATTCTAGATTTTCTGATTCGGTTTTTTGAAAATGCGGTAAGTTAATAAAGTTTTTATTTATTTTCTTGAATAAACACCAATTTGATGTCGTCCAGCCGATATTGATTAGTGTATTGGTGTCGTACTAAAAATACGCATTTGGTCATTAGCCCAGCGTTGATTCAATGCAAAAACATCCAAGGCATAAGCCAAGAATCGACTTCAAAAACCATAATAAATTGTCTGTGAAAGTGAAATTTGGATGGGGAAATTTACCAATTTATGGATGTCGTCCTGCAAATCGAGTAAGTCTCGTATATGCAAAAACAATCAGTTGTACATATCTGGATGCAGGAACGATGAACTTACGTATCTGCTGGTTGACCTTGATGAGTTGAGTGTAAAGTGGGATGCCTTTGCATTTATAAATAATTTACAAAGTATTTTGCGTGGTGCTTTTGCAAATCGTGAATTTATGGTTCACTATAACAATTCTTAAATTATAAATTCAATGTGTAGTTCTAAAAGTCCTAAATTTACCCTTAAGGGTAAATCTATATGCAGATCAATGTGCACTACATTCTCCTGTACTAGTTTAAACTAGTGTAACACAGAACAGTTTAGTGTCCCGAATCTCAAATTTGTTGAACAATAGTTGCCAATTGTTACTAATTTCATAGTTGTCATAGGGGTTGGAGTTTCTGTCCTTCAACCTAAGAATGTTTTGTTCAAATTCAATAGTGCGCCACTTACATTTTTTTTATTAATAAAATTTCTTCTTATTGCCTTGCACTATGAGCACGATCTTGTTTTGTGGTAAGGCAGCACCGTCAATAACAGCGACACGACAGGCGACGTCATACATTGTTGGATTGTAGTTATATCAGGTAAGGAAAAAAATGTACGTAAATGGAGCGAGGGGAGGAGATTGCAATCTGAATATTAGTTGCTTCCGTGCAAAGAGGGATTATTGCAACGTTTTGAGGGAGTGGACTAGAATACTCACGCACCTCAACTCAAAGGTTTGCTTTTTCTTATGCGTTAAGTGTTATCAAAGAAACTAGCAAAGGAACGCGTCCGAAGTCGGCAGTATACTTCCGGCAACCCGCAACTTCCGGTCAATTATTTGATCAGCAGCTGCTGCCTACAAACTGGCCCCTCATCCTCTACAAGTTTTCCCCTCAGCCCCTCAAATCAACCAGCTGACCCCTCAGCCAGCATATACAGCCTTATACATACTTGTAACATGTGTTCAACACTATATTTCTAATAAATTCTGTCCTTGAATGATATTTAAAAACAATCCATAATGGCATGTAATGAACTTCTAAATTTTTTGTTAACGTATGGATGTAAGTGTAATGTTAATGTATTTAAGTTCATGCAAATTCTGTCGAAGAATTATGATTGTGTCAATCCCAATTGGATACTCTATGATTCTACGTTAACTAAGATAATGATTTTTTTAAACAATTGAAAACGAGGCATCTACCAGTAGTTTAGGTTTATCATAATAAAACTATGGATTTACTTTTTTAATTGTAACATAAAATATAGATTCCTAATTTTTGTTCAGTACAATACCTCATGCAAACGTTAACTTGATGTAAGCAATCTGTATCTTTAGCAATGAAAGTACTAAAATTTTATAAATGATTGATTTCGATTCGGGCCTAAAAATCTACATATACTATCAATTGTGTTCTACAATACGTACCAAGTCAAACAAATTGCTGGGAAATTATTTTTAGTTCTTGCGCACTTGACAGGATGGCGTTAGGTTTTTATTAATTTAGTTTCCAGTTCAACCCTTCACAATCAAACTGGTCTCTGTGTAATGCTACTTAAACTCATTTAATTTAAATTATTTATTAAAGTAGGTTTTCGTCAATTCAGTTTGTTCGAGTATTACGATTATCTCAGGAACAACTCAGCATATCTCGTCTGTATTCATATATGAGTTCACGGGCCCTGGTGGTTCAGTGGTTAAGTTTTCTATGCTTCTCCACCATCATCGAGATCGAGACTCAGTTTCTCCATACAGAAAAAAAAACGTATACGTTATACTGGTCTCACTCACCCCAACGTAAAATTTGGCAAAGGACAAAAGAACAGAAAGTTGAAAGCTTACTATTATAAGACATAAACTGCTAAATGTAAGATAAAATTCTCCAAAATGTAATTCCTATAGCTTTCTGTCTCGATTTTCTACTTCTACTATTTGAATGACTTTTTTACTACGTATTATATTTTTTTTGTTTGGTGGTAATAGTGTGTGGCATTTTATCTTTCAAAATTCACCCTTCACGTAACAATGCTTCAAAAAAGATTGAAAGTTATCACTGTGAGCAGTCTACTTAGGTTTCATAATTGCAAAACAAAACGTCGGAAACCAAATCTCAACCCTTAAAATAAGTAAAACTAAGATTGGTATTATATACGATAATAGGATTCAATGGAAATAACAAATATCGTTGACCAGGCGCTAAGCGTGAATGTCAAATAGCGCTATTTTTTGCATTTCTGGTTAAACATGTATAGGAACTTTGGATTTTCGGTATTGAACTTATTTGGCAGATTTATAGAACCGGAAATACAACCAAGTTGTTAACACACATGTTGACGTAGGTGACGCGACAGATAAATAAATAAATTGATACTGTGGGTCAAATTTATTTATAGTGAACTTTGGGTACAATCGGTGTAAAGTGCAATTTCGGCTACAGTAAACCTTGATGCACGTTTATGCCTGTACCTACTCGCCTATAATTTGTTTGTAGAATCCTAAAAGGCTGGTGCTCCAAGAATTTTCTTGCCTTGTCGATACTACTGTGATTGCGTTTTTGAAGGCTTTGCGAATTGGTGTGTACTTGATTTGACCAGGAACTCTTGGCGAACCAGATTGTAAATAGTTTCGAATCTCGACAAGACACCGAATTAGTTCTGAAATCCAAAAGTTCACATTACACAGTTCAAAATTCTACTCAGATTCAAAAGGTAAACATTTTCAATTTAGGAGGTAAGCATTTATGCTAAAGTATGGGCAAATTTAGCGTATAAATAAGCTCCTCAACTACGCCATGCGCACTTGACTATGCTAATAAGAAATCCGTTTTTAGACAGGATTATTTTTTAGTACTAACATAAGTAAATTTATTTCTTACCTTGATCCATCTTTAGGCTTTCGAGCTGGGCTTCAAACTCTATTTTTTTCTCGTTAATATCCTCTCCAAAAACCAACGTCAACGCACTGAACAGTGATGTGATTTCCCATGGAAGTGAGCCCTTGAGCCCAGCCCTTCCCAGCGTGTACAATAAACTTCTAAGGTCATCATCTGGACCGTGCACTTTTAAACAAAACTAATGTTTTAATAAATAAAATTTAATAATAAAACCTATTGTTTTACGTAAAAAATTTAGTTTTCTCGAGAAATGCGAGAAA
This sequence comes from Bilobella braunerae, assembly GCA_034694865.1. NCBI lineage: Eukaryota > Metazoa > Arthropoda > Collembola > Poduromorpha > Neanuridae > Bilobella > Bilobella braunerae. Next base: position 14,727 of record JAQFYP010000186.1, read on the forward strand.
TCTTGCATGAACTGATGGGTGATTGCATAAGTTAGTTACGAATTAATAAGAAAACAGAATTATGATTTTTTTTATTTCGAAAACTAACAATCGAAGTACTGTTAAAACTGGGGCTGGAAAATATTTGTTGAGTATTGACACAATGCTTATGATTTGTTTCTTACCTCCGCCAGTAGCAACATTAGGACTCACAAATAAACGTGTTCCACGAACTCCCCGGTGTTGATTTTCAAAGAATTCTGCAGTTTCCCAGTCAATCAGAATAACAGCAAGTCCTAGGTGATGCTTCGCGTACAACAAGTTGAGTGCTTTGATATCCAAATGTACAATGCCTTCATTGTGTGTGACCTCAAGAATGTTTATCTAAGCAGAAATATTTTTTGTAAAATTCAACTTAAACATAATTTAGTTATATTGAGACGCGTGGTATTTGCATTATCTTCAACCATATTTCTCAATTGAATGGCAACATCTATGCTAATGAACCCCTTCCCTACAATATCCCTATCCTTCCTTTTATGTTGACCATCCGTTCTGCGGAAATGTCAAATCACGCTCCTTTACCTTCCTGAATTGAAAATAAAGCACCGTAAAATAGGGTGGTTAGGGACGTTTTAAATGTAAAACCAGGATATATTTGTGTGCGTGCGATAGGCATTAGCATATGAATTGTCCTCCTACTACAACAGGAAGAATGCTTGGTATCTATTATTCATCTTACCATATCGAGCCCCGTAGATAAAATTTCTTGTGTTGATGCATTGTGATCGAAACCCAAATTATCTAGGTTTGGACTAAGAATATGTTGCAACACGAGGACATATCCCTCGTCGTCTCCCGAATATGTCCCATATCCATAAGCTTTGATAATTCCGGCTGTAAATTTGTAGAACAGATTTTTTTTATAGATTACTCGAAGTAGATGAACGTAGTGATCGATGTAATTAGCTACATTAAGAATTTTGCAGAAATTTTGGCGCAAACTTTAATCAAAACAACCTGGTTAATTGCGCTGCGGTTATAATTTAATGATATTTGTAATTGATGATAAGATGATTGATAAGATGAGACAAGTTAGTATTCACTTTGCATACTTTGCATGACCCATCATATAACGGGTTGATTTAAGCTAAATTTCTGAATCCGCCTGTTCTTAATAGAAGATGGGCTTGCTTTGCTAGTTTTCACTACAAGTTAACTGCACTTTACATGTATTTTACAGAGATACTGTGTACAACTTGCTGCATTCCAATATATCATAGCTTGCAAATTTAAGACATCAAATGTCCTCAAATATAGGTGCATAATTTCTCCTCTATGAAAATATATTACGCTCAGAAAAATACTACCCATATCTCACGTATTTAAGTACAGCTAAGAAAAGTACAGGTTTTGAAATAACAATACTCTCAATAATAATCTCAATTGAAATGGCCAAATTTTCTGAAACAAAAACTAACTCGGTTTCAATGCGGAGGTTTTTCCTTTTAGACGTTGCAATTTTTCATATTCGTTTTTGATTGCAGCCAGTTTCATTTTTGAAACCTGTGAATTAGTCAAACTGTGCGTCAAAGCTGGCTAGGGTACTAATACATGTAAGTATAAATATTCATAAGACTGTAACAATAGTAAAATTTGCTTAAACAATACGTACCAGTTTTAAAACCAAGTTTTTGTAATATTTTCCCATGTTGTAGCTCACTGCAAATAAAAATAGAAATTAAAGTTTGGCATTTAAAACCCTTAAGTACACTATTTAGAGTTCCGTATTGAACAATTAACCGAAAAAAAATATTACAAAGAGCGCTGCCAATATACTAAAACGGTAATCCTGACATTAAATGGTAAAGTTTAGACCGGTTGTTGACTAGCTGCATGTTGCATGTTATGCATTCATGCCATGTTTAATTTTGCCAAATAGCACAATTCAAATGTCAACACTAAATCTTGTGGTTGATTATTATTTTTGCTTTACAACTAGAAGCTATTTTAACAAGTTCATTGCCGAAGCAGTATGCATATTTGAGTACAATTTGTTTATGTGTCATCGGGTGTCGAATACACACGAAAAATAGAAGTTAATGTGATCTCTCATATGATCAAAACTAGTATCTTAAGACCTTATGTTTTTGAAGTCATCAGTTTGACTACTTTTAGTGTCAGCAACCCAATTCAGAAATTACATTTTTAAATATTTAAAAATTTTGGAGCAGTTTTTTAACCTAGTATTATTGTGCCGGATGCACCGAGACCCAGATACTTGTACTCGCTGAAATGTATTGGCTGACCAACGGGTAAGTTAACATCTCCACCAACTTCTGCTTCTGTAAGTGTAATCGTTATATCGCACAGTGCAGACCCGAAGACCAAAAGAAGTAGTGATAGCATTAGCTGCATTTCGGAGCTTTCTGTGTAAATCAAACCAAACACTAAAGTTAAATCCCATTGTAAGTCAAGTAATTTGAATTAATCATAATGTTGTGTTTGTGACAGCAGAAGCCGTGTTTTTACAAACGTTTGTTTCAATCGAGGGATTATCAAAACAATCAAACCAAGCAAAAAATGCCGTCTTCACCGCAAGGTGCACCAAGTTCAATACGCGATAAGATTGCTGATTATTCAATCAATCATTTTATTGATACATGGCAAACTCAAGATTCCCATGTTAAGATTACTGTGTTAGTTAGAACCAAGTAGAGTAATATTTTACAGCATAACGTTACAGCTAGAGTAGCTTAAGTTAATAATTATCCTAAATAGCCCGACTGCTAATTTGTACAGTAAAGTCTGATTAAAAAAGTTGTTTAAAAAAAATTCAAAGATGATGCCATTTTTATTTAAAATTAGTTAAAAATTTAAAACAAAGTTGGTAAAATAGAGTACAAAAGTTATAAAGTGGAGTATTGGACACGATATGAAAACATGGTATTTCCTGTACGTACTTGCTGATTTTAAGGGTAAGCCATTTAAGCTTAATTTTTTAATCTAATAGTTACTTAATGATGACACATATTTTAAAGGTTTTTGAATTATTCGTTAGTTTTAGATTTAAACTGTGATTTAGATTTTGTTAGCGTTTGTTTTTTGCGTAAATAATTTTTCGTGATTTTTAGTGAAAAACTTGAAAGAATTGATGGCATAAAAATTTTTTTAGTTTTGCATAAAACAAGTTTTAGTCTAGATCCGCCGATTTTGCAAAAAAAAATTATGTGGCAATGAATGAAAGCTACTCTCAATTAGGCAATAGATACAATTTTACAAATAATTCAGTCCTAACTTTTGCAAAGTTGTGTTTGAGACCTAACTATAAAGTTAATTTCAGGTTTAAAGCCAAATTTAGAACTGAATTTCATAAATGTGTTTATGTTAAGTACAGAAAAAAAACAGTAGTAGTGAGAAAGAGTGGCCAAGGCGAGGAAATAACTTACTTGAAAGTTTACGGAGAAGTACTACAACTCTAACCCCAGATTAGAACGAAGTAAATTTTTAAAAGAGTAAACAATTAAATTCTAAATTTTTAAAAAACTGTAGAGTTAAACAAATGAATAATTTTTTGCTTGTGGATGGTGAATTTAAACTGTTCGCTGACGTCGTACTCTGAGCAAAACGTTGGCTCAAGTCAGTTTTAAAAAATGGGATGTGTAACTCATTACTAGTTTTCAAAATTCAACAAAAAAAAAGTAATGGAGCCGTATTTGACATTTACGCTTAAGTGTATGGACAACATGTAAGGGAGTGAGTAAGGATATGGTAGGAAGGACTTATTAGCATACAATTATGCAGATGTGGTTGGTCTTCCAAATTCTCACAAGGCAACTTAGAAATTTTATTGGATCATTTCCATTTCTCCTGACTGTGTATCCTAATTACAAACATAAGGGCATACGGAAGGTCGGATGATAGAAAATTCCAAGCCCTTTGTGTACTGTTGATCGGGGGTTTCGAACCCAAGTTCTTCGGCTGGTTATTAAGAAGAAACAGAAGCTCCTAACGACTATGCCAACTCGGGCGGCTTAAATAAAAAAAAAGTTTAACTGAATCGGGAATGTGCCTATGGTGCTTAACTATGGGGTCGTTTTCGCTTTTTGATCGAAACATTCAAAAACGGCTATCTTTTTTCTTAGATCTGTAAAATATGCTAAAGTCTCCCCTAATTTGTTTAGATTCAACGGCAGCAACGACAAGACAAATACTAATTCATTATCCGCTGGCAGATTAATTTTCTCACTATCAATGGTGTTGTCCAAAATTATGGTGATGCTTATGTGATTCTTTATGGCAACCTGCATGCCAATGTGATTCTTCCAAATCATATGCCATCTCACTTCGACCATTTTGACCATTGGCATTGCGATAATATCAAACTAGCTCTCAAAATTAAATTGAATTGATCAACGTTATTTTTAAACCAAAATTTCTTCATCATGTCATTTTCATTTCAGCATTTGTATGTGAGCAATTAACAAATTTGTTAAATAGTTTTCCTTACATCGAACTTACTAGTAATAATTTCGCGAAATGCTAGCAAACTACAATTTTAATTGAAGCCAAAATGCCTTCTAGTTTCGAAAACACCAGTTTTGAGGAATGAATGGAGCTTGTTTTAAATTTGTCAAAACTTGAGTATGATAGAAATTGGAAATTGAATTCCGTGAACCAGCTTCATCTCGTTTTCGAAATAATTGTATGCCATTAGAGAATTTAACCAAAAGGGATTGATTTTGAGAGCCTGGAAAGCTTAAAATTTTTCTCACACTTCTCCAACTACGTTCATGTCAAGAATTCTCAAATATTGTTAATTGCTAAATTTTTTTGCGGGTAGAGGGCTAAAATACTTCCTTCGTTGCTCGAGTATTATTGAACATGATAACACAATTGAAGCGTTTTGCAGTCACTGGTAGTATAACGACAAAGCTAATAATCGATTGATAACTGCTAAACCTCTACATTGGATTACGATAATGATGGCTAATGTAACGCACAAAGTAGCATAATGTCCATTGCATGGCGGTTACTACTACTTGTATTCGTGCGAATATAAGTTAATTGGCTCGAGGAACCATCCATTGAAAAGAGGGACTCTGTATTCAACGGTGCCATTGAAATCTTAATGTGTGCTTGCTGTGTAAATAAATAATAAATTGAAGCTTTTCATAAGCAGTTTGGTGCAAAATTACGGTAAAAGGACTTGCCTAAAAGATGACATATTAGGTTGAGTCTTGAGAGTATAGCACCGCTGGAAATAATGTCCTGCTGGAAATGTTTTCATGAAAATATTTATTCAAGACACTCAAAACATAAATGTGCAGCAATGACAGTTTGTTGTTTAATTGAATGTACCTGCATTCTATCAAATTGAACCGTTGATTTCTAAAAACTCACTCAAAAATAAAATTGGCGCTTCATTTTATATAAGGAATAAACAAATTTGCAATGCAAACTTATATCATTTCTTCCACTGTACTCATCATGGTCAAATATTTTAGTCTTAACAAACTTAAAAACTTTCATTCTAATTGAAGTAAAGATGCCAACCAGTCTGTGAATTGCTAGCTTTTGAAAGTCATGGAGCTCGTCTTTCAATTTTGTAAAAGTTGAGTATGAAAGAAACGTGTTTTTGGTTTTGAGTTTTTTTTAACCGGATTCATCCCGATTTTGAAAAGTTCAGGTTAGACAGAAATTAAAAAAAAGGTTTGACGGGAGGCCGTATAATGAATGAACGCTTTTTCCTCTACGTTCTCGAGAAAATGGTGGGGCAGTTAAAACTTTAATAAATTCAACAGGGACTAGACAAAGCTAACTACAATTTCAGGGGAACCGGGTGAAGCCGGCTTAACACGGGGTTTGTGAGGCGATGAGGGGCTAATTTGCCATACTTTGCAATCAATCGCTTATTCGACTTAAGCATAAGCCGAAATACACGATACACTGAAACATGTACATTTGAAAATTGTACAGTAAATGTTAAAAGTAGGTCCATGGAGTTCGGTTTTTATTTGTAGAATTATATTTGGTTATTGATTTGACGGTATGCGGGCTGTTTAAAACAGTTCGACTCTTGGTATCAAGTATTTTGGTCAGAATGATAATTATAATTCGCCCTACTTTGTCTTCGAAATCAACTTTATTTTCCAAGCGGACTAAAAAATCCAAGGAGATTTTACAAACCTGGCGTGATAGGCTAACGTCCCATGAATAATTTCCATGTGGAATAAAATGTCCACCATGATGTTATTTGAATTATGTATGTAGTGCGTGTTTTATGGCAAAATGGTTTAAGTGATTTTGTGAAGTTGTAGAAAGGCAATTAAGTGCTACATTATAGTAAGGGAAATTACTGAATTGATCCAAAAACATCTTCAGGTGAGTCTTGAAAATCCAGCTCATGATTTTCTGCCGCGATTGTGTGTATGCAAATATTTAGTTAAAATAAACAAGCTCTCCTTAGATATGTAGCATTGGCTGTTGCTTATGTCGCGAAAGCTACTTCATGTGGCTTTTTCCGCCCGTCCGGCCGTCTAAATATAATTAACTAGGTATCATACCCCTGACGGTTAATTTGCTTGCCTGGCTAGTCTCCCAAATTTGAAAACAGAAGCAGCTGGCGAATTGAAACTTTTAGGAGTTGAATAATTTAGCCTGTTTTTATTAGGCCTCACCGTAACTAATGGGTGTATTGGAAAAGCTTGCTGTATTATTTAGTTTCACCTGCCTGCATGTTGTTCCCTTAAAAAACTTTAAATTTCTTCAATTCTAATAATTTAATAAACTTTAATAAAGGTTTTTTTTTAATCCAATGCAGTACTGTAACTTTTTAGTCATTATCGCGATTGAGCTAAATTTAATTCGCAATTTGCTGACACTAATTAGTGCATACCTTCCGAATTGCTATGAATTAAAATAGTAAAAAATAATTTTGAAAAAGATCTGATTCAAAAAATTGTATTTGTTCACTTAAAAAGATTTCTCCGACATATTTTTCAAAAATGAACAGTAATCTTATTCGGCCTTCGGAGAGCACTCTGGCTTACGGATATTATTCTTAATAATAATTGTCTTATTTTATTCTGTGCGTCCGTCCGTCCAAGTTTTGCAATTGCAATTGCAATTCAAAACTACGGTTGCATTTGTATACCAAAACCACACACTCCAAAACGAATATCAGCTCCCGCAGATTGAACATTAAAGTAATTTAAACTAAAATCCAATCTGTGTCACTGTAGATTGACCCCTCTCGACCCCTACAACCGGAGATTGGTTTTCCGGGTTTCTGTTATTACATCTTACTATTTTTTAGCTGACAAATTGTTTCTTTGTTATATATTTTGAAAAGTATTGGAATTGCTTTTCAAGTGAAGGTTTGGTTCTAAAATATACTGCACAAAATTGCTTACCCATTTTCAAGTTCGACGCCATGGAGCGTAAATACTAAACCATCGGAAGCCAACTTAAATTCAACAGGGCCCTGTACAAATTTGAATGTATTTGATTTCGAGCATAAGCAAGCGAATACGTTGTGGATAATTTTGGTAGATGTAGCTTACCCCAACCACGATTTGTGTAATGTTGTAGCAGAGAGGACAAGTAATCGTGGTATTCATTTTGTATCTTGCAAAAGTTGTCTAACTACTAAATCTTAAACCAATTTGCTTCCAGTTTATGTAGTATAATTTTTCCAGGAACAAAACTTATTGTTTATAATATTAAACTAATTCTGAGCCTGTTCCGCAGTTGAGTTTAAAAATTTGTAGTTTGTTTTATTGGTAAATTATGTATTCTAATTATTCAAGTTGGGGCATTTTTCTTCACTCGGTTAAAGGTAGCCAATGAGTTTAGCCAGGGTTTGTAATTTTGACTCAAAAGTACATTACATTGGTTTGAAAAAACTCGTTAGCAACGCAGGGATCTTTTTTGATAAATTTTACCTGATTTTCATTGTTGCGCCTTTGCGCCCAAAAAATTTGTCGAGTTGAAAGCTACCGGAGTAAACATAGTTTGTTCAAGTATGACATAGCAATTATTAAAACTCAACTGCTTACGCACACACGCACAAAGGTCCTTTTTGCTACGCTATAGAAACACAATTACTGTGGCGAGTGCTCTCAGCGTGAGTGCATGACATGCGAGGCGCAACAGGGTGGTGAATGTCCCACAAAAACTGCTCTCTACTTCACACTCTCGGGTAGTCAGCTTTTGTTGTATACCAAATAACAAAAAAGAACCAAATGCAACCAATAGAAAGGATGCATCCATTGCATAAATTTTTGGAGTAAAATCTGCTCATATTGTATACTAACGCACAGATACGACGGAATTGTGCTAACAAGTTACTGTAGATATTAATGCATACAAGGGCTCGCATTTAATCTTGTTTCAAATCTTAACAAAAATGAATATTTCAATTTCTTACGTCGTACTACCTGTAAATGTTGCTACAAAAATTGTTTATTATTCGTTTGCCTAGTACTTACGTAATTGTTTGGCAATAAAATTTTACACAACAACGCTCAATTGTTTTCCTTCTCAAAATTGTTAGAAAAATCCGTGGAAATACGTAAGTTGTTTTCTATGCTTAAGAACTAGATACTGGGTTTGAAAATAAAGTTGTTTTTGTCATAGAAAAAGGAAACAGTGTGAGAATTCTCAAAATCCCAAATTGTACATTTTTTTAGTAATTTGTTTAACTAAACAATTTGCTTTTAATTTCAGTGTTACTAGCTTCTTCGGTAACGCTTAAACTAATGTTGAACTATTTAGTGAATTATGTTACAACTGTTCCTTTTTTTTACTAGTAAACGTAGATAGAAAAAATAGCTAAGTGAGCGTACAGTAACGGAAAAGCGGGTAAAGCCAAATTTCGGTCACATCTTAACTTCTGTGGGATAGCAAAGCAATAGCGTCTTGCTTTGGCCTCTTTATGTATAAGAGGCACCGTGGTCTCGTGGTAAGACGAGCAACCTTGCCTTTTGCTTTGCGTGGATCGTAGCCCGGTTCCCCCTTTTTTCCCTTTTCCCACTACCCATTACTTCTTTTAACTTACTATTCTCTCAAATTGAATACAACTTAGAATTTAAATGTAAAGTCCTCAAAATCTAGGCACACTGTCCTTATGAGTCCTACTTGTCCAGATGTTTAAGCGCTCAATGCTTATTGACCGACAACCCGGGATCGAGACACAGCTTCACTTAAACAAAAAAATAGGGAGTTACTGCAAAGGGCTCGACTGAGGCCCGAGCGGTGCGGGTAGTAACACTACCTACATTAAAATTACTACCCCCAGATACAGCGCCCTAATGCGAACACGTATCTGCCTGTCTTCGCTTGCATTGTATCTTACCTCAAATCTGAACAAAAAAATCTCGTTCTGAATTTGTTTTCCATTGTGTTTCTTATCGCGTATTAACTTGTTTTACAAATGTTTTTCACACACTCAATTGTTTTTCTTTATTCAAAAAAGTGGAGTAGGCAGCTCTAAGAATAAAAACAGATAACTATACGTAAGTTGTTTTCTATGTTGGATAATTGAGTTTCTCGGCAAGAAGATAGATAATATTTTTCTTCTACTAACCGAGAGACTGCTAAACTTTCTTTCTGATAATTGTTTTATGTTAAGATTTGGCGGTGTTGGACTAGTTGACAGGAAATGGCGAATAAGTGTCCCAATAGCTTTCAGGTAATTCTAGAAACTGCTGTCATTTGCATACAGTCACTTGCAATTCTCAGTTTATGTTTACATTAAAAATTCAGTAATTAAGTTAAAGCGAAATTTGAATTTATGTATTTATTAACAAAGAAACCCCTCCAAAGACAGGAGTATACCTCCGTTGACCCGTCACCTTTTCAAGCGCGTTCCGGATGCATAACTCAGGTTAATTGAAAACTCAACCTTAGAAACTTCATGGGGTGTACACTCTCGTCTGGCGAAGGCTTTGCTATTCTAGTTGTCAAAAGCAAAAGTTTTGAATTAATAATCCCAACTAACCACAATGGAAATCGTTGTTAAGTCTTTTAGGGATCTTTGTTAGCTTCAGAATGCCACGAAACCTCTCATTATTTTCAGCCCAAACCTAATTTTTTAAAATTAATTGTTTGTAACTATTAATCGCAAGTCTGGAGTACATAGTAACTTCAGTCTACTTACAAAGCTCAGACTGAATGTAAAACTCTAATCTCAAATGTCAATTGTTGTTAATTGGTAATTACAAATAACTAATTAGAAATTGTTTTTAAGTCATTCGGAGGTCACTCTTAGCTTCAGTGTACTTAAGGGGTCCTGATAGAATGTAAAACTCAATCTCTAAAATTAATTGTTGCTAAATTTTAATCGTAATTTACTAAAGTAGAATTGTTATTAAGCTGTTTGGAGTAAATAGATCAATATGGTTAGTTATGTTAGAATCATTATTTACATGGACTCTATTCAGCTGCATTTAGGGCACTTTAAACTACTTACTTTTAAACAATGTTTTTGAAAAATTATTTGTTTTTATTAAATTATATTAATTTTTTTACTGTCACTCACAGTTGACTAATAGGATTAAAAAAATTGGTACTTTGAAATTCAGATTAAGATGGTCTTCAGCAATTTCGTGTTTAATAGTGTTAAAAAAGGTAAAAAAAAGATGGTGCTGTACTCGAGCATGCGATGTTCGAATTTTCAGAGCCATTTACCCTTATTAGGCCATATGGGCTCCTGTTGTAAGCGATAGTGAAAAAACTCACAAGCACACCACGCGTCGTGATTCCTTCAGATTAAGATGAAACTTGGTAGACGTGTTAGGCCAGTCATAAAACTAACCCCCAAATTTTATTTTTTCTCCATGGCCATTAATTTGGAAATTGCTTCGAAAAAACAATTTTAAGATGGTTCCGGAAATTCTTATGAGATTTAACACGTAATTTTTTGAAATTTTACGTGGTCCCCCTTTCTAAATTCTTAAAAAGTAAATCGTGACAATTTGTTGTATTTAAATTAGATTAAATAAATTAGTCCATATCATATATTTGCATATACACGTCCAAATTTCGGTATTCACGATTCACTTTTCAAGATTTTCGAAAGAAAGGACCACGTATAATCTCAAGTGTTACGTGCTGAAACCCATATGGGCTTCCGGAGAAGGTTATCTCAAAATCGTTTTTTTGATACAATTTCGAAATTTATGGTCATGGAGAAAAAAACAAAAATTTGGGATTACTTTTATGATTGGCTTAACACGTTTACCAAGTTTCAGCTCAATTTGAAGGAATCGCAACGCGCGGTGTCCTTGTCAGTGAAGTATAGATGCCTAGCGACATAACAACCATCACCAGATGCGTTTTATATTATATTAGTTAAGTGCTACTAAGGTATCGCTAATGTAAAATGAACTGAACATGCAATTTTTGACACAAAACATGCCCAAAAGCGATTGTATTTTTTTCATTGTCAGTGAATGTTCTTAATTTAATTACCAGAAAGAAATCATGGTCACAATTTTTAATTGTTACTAGTACAATGTAAAATGCTCGATAAGCACAAACTTTCAAATGCAAAATCTAGATTAAATTTTTATTACTTTGGAGGTGAATTTTACTGTAAGCTCCCTCGCTACCCTGGCAAAGAAAATTATTGGTAGTAATCAGAATCAAAATGTAACAAAAAGTGAGATGAATCCTGTGACGTCTTGTGAAAACCGCATCGTTTCTCTCCGGCTACTTGCTTGTAACACCGTAATTACGATTGTGTAATATTATGCACGTTATGGGAAGGATAAATTAGGTTGTATTAGCGTATTCTAAGCCTATCACTTCACCTTCTCAACTTCCTCCAGAACCTTGCGATTTCTGTTGGCCAGAAGTAATGACTGCGTGGAGGAAGCGCTTTGATTTTTGTACTAAGCAATTATTGGAGTGAATTTTAGACAAAATATAATTAACATTTTAGATTTAGATAGTTTTAGAAAGATAAACATCTTTATATTGAATATGATGACATAGTTTAGTAGTTATAAAATTACTTTACAAGAGTGTTACAATTTAAATTGCAATCAAATGTTCCAAGCTAAATATTTGCTAAGACATTGGAGCCATAGAAATAAAAATTACTAATTAATGACAAGTAATTTTCTCAGGTATAAGTACTGACTCATATTTCAAGCACACAATAATAAATCTCCGGTGGGTTGATGCAACAAGATCGATGAGTCATTTTTCCTTATTCCTGTAAGCAGATGCATTAAAAAACCTATCCAATCCCAATCCAATACCTATCTGCCCAAATCCTAAACGAGTTTTTGAATATATTTAAAATCCGACGATTATCGTGCTAAAATACAATCCAAATCCAAATCCAATCCGAAAATCCTCTGTAGTGGTTAGCCCACCAGGAGTGCTGACGAGGGTTCGCGGGTTTGATTCTGTTCTGCCCAAACTTTTTTGTCACTTTTGCTTTGTTTCTTGGATGTTGAATTATTAGATTAACGATAAATTTCAACTGCGAAGGAAACTTACTCAAATTTATTTCCGGTTGCTAACTAATTATAGCAAATCCATTCCTGAACCCACTCTTGACCAAGATTGAGAATGGCTAATTTTAGGCTTAGGAATGTCTAACTTTGGGATTATGATTGTATGATATTTGAATTTGGATTGTCACTTCTATTGCATTGATTTTGAAATTGAATTTGAATTGGATAATGATTATTTTCTTTAATCCGCTCCCCGAATTTTAAACTTTTGATTCTAATTTTTGAAAATTTAACTGTGAATAATTTAAATCAAGATTCGATTGTTCTACATTCTAAAACCCCATTGGGAACTCTTTCCAATGTTCATTCAATTCTTGTTGACGCGCCTTTTCAACGGTTCATTATTGAATCTACATCTTTTGAAACATGTGTCCAATTAGAACAGAAACGCGGTAGCAGGTCAATACCGAGAAAACAAAAATCGAGAATGACAAAAACCAAAAACTTGCCCAATAAAAATGTAAAGTAAAATAGGTTCATTTTTTAAACTTTTTTTTGTATTTTTAGGTTAGGTGTTACTTTGTAAACAGGGTTTTGTGTAAATATGCTTGACAAATGTTAACTGGTAACGATTTTGACTTGGCTAAGTCAAAAAAAATTTTATATGAGCTCTCGATTTTGGGTTTCTTGGGTTTTGTAATTCTCAGTTTTTATCGTACTCGGTTTTTTTCTTTTTTGTTTTCTCCGTTTTTGTTAGTATAGGTTTTTGCCGTTCTCAGCTTTATTTTTCTCGGTTCTGGATTCTCGGTTTTTGCATTTTCGGTTTTTGTTTTATCGGTATTGACATAGACGCGCTGTTGCTTATATTTGGCGCAAGACTGCATCAGTCAAGTTGACGTTGAAGTATATGCGCAAGCAACGTCGCTGAATTTTGTAAGCTCTAAAATTGGGTGGTTTGCAACGTCAATTTGGAAACCAGTAAGCAATTGCATACACAGCTCGACATGTATTCGGCAAATTAGCGGCACTTTGTATGCAATATTTTCAGTGATCCGCCCAGGAAACTCAATATAGTCTGTTGCAAGAACTCAATGTTTGCTGAAATTTTGGGTGGTTTTATTTACAAGTGCAATAAATGACAAGGGAAGTTCAGTACTAAGAATAATTGGCTTTGTTGTGACTTGGACAAAAACAATAAACACCACAAATGTTGACGGAAAAAGTTCGTACGCATACTTGTGGAATTCTGTGACCTCGTATACCTCAAGGTGTATTTCAAGTAGGAACACAAATTTACGTAGCAGAATAGAGAGGTTACTGGATGCTGAAAACAAATGCCACTGTTCCAGGTGTCTATAATATTTAGAGAAAAAAGCCTTGAGAATGCGAATATTTTTGGTGAAATACTATTGGTTGATACATGGTGCTTTAACGGTTCAAAATCAAATTTACGTGGATTATAAAGAAACCTAATTCGGCAGTCGCTGTAAATGTCCAAATAAAAGTTCAAATCTTCAATAAGTAGTTCCGAGTTGCCAAAAGCGGTTTTATTTAAAAGTATAACATATAAAAACAAGAGTTTCGGCATCATTGCATATTACAAATGCAAATTTTGGCAATACCAAGTTTTTGGATGTAATACACTACACTTTGCACTAAAAATCAAGATTACTGACTACATATTAAGAAAGTCAGAACTTTGGACTCATAATCACTTTATTAACTTATAAATATTCTTTTTTTTTTCAATAATGCCGTTGAGTATTGAAATTTCCTTTACACGAACTCCATAACATGAATACAGAGCAGATTTTAAAATTGAAAAATTGAGTGCATAACTCGGAAACTCACCATTATTTCCCAAATTGTTTCAAAATTAAAACTGTAGAACGCAATTAGTGTATAGCTAATTGCGGAATTAATGAGTAGATTAGAATATTTGGATAAAATTAGAATTAAAAATTTGGATTAGAATAAAGTATGTCTGATTCTTGCCATTAGTAACAGGCTAAAAATAATGTATGACAAACTGGAAGCATACGTGGAGAGGATCCTATATTTAGAGGCGTCAAACTCGGAGAAACAGAAGGAAGTTGACTCCCTCAAACTGGTCGTTGCCAAACTGACGGACGAGCTTAAGAAGCCAAACCTGTTGATCCTTGGCCTCCCAGAAGGAGCTCGCAAAACACGCCTGCGGTTACCAGCGACTTCTTAGCTCGCTACAACATTCCAAACGGACCTGATGAGGCATACCGAATCCGACACTACAACCCAAACAGTAAAAAAAATTAGGCCAATAAAAATCAGATTCCTGCCTATTTCAACAAGGAATCAAGTTGTCACGGGCTAATTAGCATTGTTCGAGATTATCCAATTAGACCTAATTAGAAATAGGAGCGCTATTTGACATTCTAGCAAAGCGGATGATCAGCATGAAGGGATTAGACCTAATTAGAGGAGCCAATATAATCACTTATTGGTATTAATAAAAATGGAACCTCAACAAGTAGAATGGTGATCTAGTGATCTATTTGCATTTAACAAAGTACTAAGTCTAAGAAACGAGCTTAGAAAGAAGGTTGAGCGTATCTCCATCACCGAAGATCTATCTACTGAAACAAGGGAGGAAACGCAAATGCGCATTCAAGGAAGAACATCTGATGGCCGCGCAACCCAAAGCGTAAATAATGTCCAATGAAGATGGGTGGCGACAGCGTTTGACCCCTTCCCTCCAACTCCCAACTCGCCCAGCAATATGACTTCTTGGAAGCCCAGTTCAGCAAAAAAAACACCACTTCTGACAGCTTGCACTATGTACAAAATACATTTTCCCCTCTCTTTCTGTTTCATTGTACAATGTCCTTTGACGAAAGGTTAAAAGCGCCTGTTTTTTTCTGACTTAGCCTCATTAAAACCCTCAGTCTTCTGCCTGGCAGAAACTATGTGTTCTTTACATAGATTTTACTCATCCGACATTTACTCCTTTCTGTGATCTCATCTCCGCAACTAAAGGGCACACTGGAAGGCCCTTTGGCGGATTCCTAGTGGTCACTCAAAAATACCTTGCTCAAACTACTGTTTCAATGATTACTCAGTCTAAATCTTAAGTGCTACGAGACATTAGCTCAAGTGCCTCAAAAATTTTGCTATCATACTTTTACCTGTCTGATGATAATTGCTACAACTCAAAACTGGAAGACTACTTCAAGGCAATCTCTGAC